>JARKIB010000177.1:0-262151 GCA_029378385.1 Mycena metata | reverse complement strand
GTTTCTTGATGGTGTATCAAGGCCAGACCCCGAATGGAACGGAGACCTTGCGAGGAAACGTTACAGGCTCTCTTATTTGTCTCGCATGCGTTGCCGTTCCGCCACCTGGCCGGTACTAGGGAAGGAAATGGGGGGGCAAACGGAGACGAAGTGGTTGCGCTGTGGGAAACGGGGCGACTAAACGGAGAACTGAGGCGGTTCTTGGGAAACGGGGTGGCTGAAACGGGAAACGGATGCGACACGAGGCTGCTCCGAGTCAATTTCTAACCCCTTCGGAATCGGGAACGCGTGGGCGATCACAGAGGCGAGTCAGAACTGAAAAGGTGGAACGTCCGTTTCCAATTAAAGGGATAAATACGCGCGCGAGTATCGGACAGAGTACAGTATAAAAGCCAGCTGTAAGATACGGAATGATCATCTTATTACCTCCCACTGCATTTACCTAAAGCTACTCCCCCTGAAGTACACCAGGGTGGGGAACTAAATTAAAATACACTCCGCTACGGGTCGTGCCGCCCAATAGTAGGACAAACCAGGGTCACCTAGAAGGCCAGGGCTTGTCAAGAAACCCCGTCCGTCTCACCTCCGTTTCGATAAATCGAGACGGGGGAAATATAGTCAATCCGGAGTTGAAAGCGCGCGGAAGTAGATTAACGCGGCACACCACCAAACGGCCAGTCGCCTAACTTGGCTTCGTGCAACCGTTCCTTTTCGGAGTTCGAGCGCATATCCTTGCGAGGAACCCACCCCATCGTGCACGGAAGGCCTATCCTACACGATCATACCATTTCCCCCATTCAATTCGCACACTTCACCCCCGAGTCTTCGAAACGGAAGTGATTCCGTTTCAAGGCGTTCACCAACGGAGAAACTAGGCTACGAAGGGAATCGCTATAGCCATCCGTATAGTGTTGCACCGTACTGAAGAGACCTGCCGTCCGATACGTTCGAGACGGGTGGATAAAGCATAACAGATAACCCGAGTACTCCGGAACGGAACAGCATTCGCATTGCGGAGCGTACCCTTCGAGCAAGTGTAGAAAACTATCCATCCGCGGTACCTTCGGAAGGCCAGCCCCCAACGAAGAACTAAATCTTCGAGGAACCTGGCAAAGCGTTCAATCCAAACGGAGAGAACTGTACACACACGCACCACAAATTATATATCGCGCATTAGCGTACCTTAAAACTACGCAGCTCCGCGAAAGAGCAATTTCCCCCTAGAGGACGAATTGAATTCTGTAAAACACTACTTGACTATACCCACCCCGGGTCAGGCAGTTCACAGAACCGCAGTCCGCATCACAGCGCGGATGAGCATCGCGAAATAATTCGACGCGGCGCGAAGACGCGCGGCCTGTCGCGAAACCTGAGCTTGTAAAAGGAGGAGGTCCTCCGACTCGCGCTTGACGGTTTGCATCGCCGACATGAGATCTAAAGAAATAAATCAGTAAAGGAAACGAATGGGGAGAAGGGAAACGACTTACTGTTGTTCGAGAACACCGTATATTCCGACAGCGCCTGAACGCGCTTGTGAATGTCCTCGGCGGTCAGAGTGTGCGAGCACATCGAGTACTTGCATGACTCGCATCGTTGACCGGTGGTCCGCGCCCTGCACTCCTTGTTGAAGCAAATACAAGAAAGGCAAGGGAGCTCGAGCTAAAACATAAAGTCAGGGGTGAAATAACAGAAGAAAGGATACAGTGACGCACCAAAGAAGACATGCCACGGCGAATAGCGTCCACCAGATTCGTATAAGAATTCGGCGGGGGCTCGCGGGCGGTCTTGGTGGTCTGCTTGCCCTTCTGCTCCCCACGGTGCGGACGGACGGGCGGCGGAAAATTGGTGTCGAAGCCCGGGGAAGTAGAACGGCGCTTGCTGGACCTCTTCTTCTTCTGCTTGGACCCCTTGAGGGTCTTATTGGACGCAATCTTGGTGCGCGCGCGCGTACGAGGACCAGGCGATGGCGAAGGCGACGGTGACGGCGACAAGTTGGGCTCGGAGTCGAGCGCCGCGGTGCTGGAACGAACGGCGTGGGCGTGGAGAGCGGGGTCTCGTTGGATGACCACCTCAAGCGTTTGGCGCGGCCGTTTCGATGGTCGCTCTGGCGATGAAACAGGGGTCACCTGAGACAGTTCAGTTAAAGCTTTAAGTTAGGGGATTCGGACTTACCTTCGGAGCGGTGGAATTTCCACCCGCGGACGCATTTGAACGAGGAGGATCGACATTTTGATCGCCGTCCTCGACTCGTTTACGCTTCGGCGGCCCGAATTTAATGGCCTCTTTACCCGTTGGTGTTGGAGTAGGCGGCGAGGGAATATTCAATTCCTCGTCAAACACCGGCATCTCAACGTCGAAGTCAAGAGGGCTTCCAGGGACTATGTCCTCCTGACCCTCCATCTCCTCGACGGTGGCCTTGAAAGGGAACACCTAAGGCAAAACTTAGCTTGAACAAATTAATTAAGAAATATATCGTACCTCATCTTCGCTCCCAGAAGAAAAGATCTTCTCGGGAGGTGAACTGAAGAGAGCCGGCTTGACCGCGGAGACGGGCGTTGCTGGAGTAGACGCAGGAGTAGGCGTTGCCGGTGCGGACGCCGGAACCGAAAGGTTGAGCGGGATCTCCGAGAAAGAACGAGACTTGCGCGCATAGCGCGTTGGGGTCTGTTTTTCAGTCGCATGCTTCTCTTTCGAGGGACCAGCAGAAGGGCTGCTGTCTGGGAGAGTCGCAATCTGGAAGATATGAGCGTTAAAAATATATAAAAGCAGTAAAAGAAACTCACCGGTGGAACATATGGGTCGGTCTCCAGCAAATCCTCCGCATTAAAGCAGCAGCCGTCCGGTTCTCCTTCAAACATTGGATGGACGTTGCTGGGTCCTACATAACCAGCGGGACGAGGTGGGTAGACCGTCCTCGACAAACTATAGCCATTAGTGGGGAACGGCATCTATAAAGAGTAGATAAGTCGCAGTTCGACTTAAAGCTTTAAGCCGAAAATCGCTTACCCTGCCCCCTTCCGGGATAACCTTGAGCCAACGCTTGGTTTGACGATCCTGGGTAAGGTTTTCGATGCATTTGCGCCACGAGAAACATAGGCGCTGCTGGATCGGCGCGAGTGACGCGTCTTTTGGACGCCCGTTGACCCAGAGAGTCTAAAATAAAGAATTGAGTAAGCGTTTTGTGAAAAACAGTCACGGACGCACGAAAGATTCCATCGCACACGCGATATGGGGAAGGAAACGCGCCTCCGTGTCTTCATTGACAGCTTGAGGGAAGCGGAGGAGCGTAAAAATTCGAACGAAAGGTTCGACACAGAAGGGCGCGATGGCGGCGCGTTCGTCGGCCGTGTACGGGTATGTTTCGATAAACAAATCGGTGGGCGGTTTGAGACCATGCAGAGGGAGGTCGAAGTTCAGCGGGATGATTCCAATCTGAAGGAGATTCAGTGAGAAATCGCCCTAAGGAACGTATAAGCACGCACCTTTTTGAAACGTTCCGGGAGTAACAAAGCACGGATGCGCGACGGCAAAGAACCACCCAAAGGAGCGGCAAGGTCGCACAGGCGGTGTACAACACCACCTAGTAGCTGTGACCTGTCGAACCTTTGCTGGTGTTGAAAGAAGAGTTCCTAAGAAAGAGATTAGTGAACGTTCTTTCAAACAAAAATCATAAAACACGCACGAAAACAGGAAGGGCCTTCGTCAGCAGTTCCCTCAAAACTGCTGGGGTTTGCGCTTCGACGTGTGCCGGACGCCGAATAAGGGGGACGAGGTGGCCTATGGCGGGGTGCATCAACACATAAAAGGACTTGGCGGTGGTCTTGTCCATTTTGAAGGACCCGTACTCGTGGTATGCGAGCGAGTTCAGGACCAAATTGGCCGGCCAGGCGAAGCTCTCAGGGGAGGGCTTATGGAAAGGCTTCTTGTAGTCCAATTCGGAGAATTTGGGCAGAGAAGAGAGTCGAGGAAGAGCGGGAGTCGACTGCCGCTGCGCGACAGGACTTGGCGCCGGAGTAGAAGGCCGACGGGTCGAACCAGGGGCCGGCACCTTGATTTTGATAGTCGAAGGGGTCGAAGGGGACGCCTTCGCGTCCTGAGAACGGGTTTTGCGAGTAGAGGGCTTGCGGGATGACATGAAGTCAGTGGCGAGAGACGAAGATGAAAATTTTCATCTGAGTCATCAGGCACATGACTTTCCGTGATGAGCCGACGCCCGACTGATCCGAAAGGACCGTACCTACACAGTACGGGGCCCAAGGAACCAGAATTAACAGAAAAATGAGCGAAAAACTTCAAAAATGACTTAAAGCTTTAAGTCGGAGAAATCCGATTTTATCGCGCCTAGTGATTAGATAACGCCGAACATAGGGGCTTATCTATCGCCGATATGGCCGGGCAAGGGTCGTGAAGGTCCCGTAGTGCATTCCGAGCGCGGATTGAGCACGGAGAACGAATTCGAACCGTGGGACAGTGTTCAATGATGTCAGGAGGCGTCTGACACAAAATGTGGAAGATCTTGATCCGACGTACCTAATGGGGTACTAAGATCGGCGAAGCTTGGCACCGGTGGAGCAACCGTTCCGAAAAAGAGACTCAAGTGTCAGGAAAAGAGACGAATTGACCGGGGACGGTCAAGGTTTAAAAATGGGGGAGATGATAAGCCAGCAATTGGGCCACGCGCGGAATTTGCGATTTTTGCTCATTCAGTGCCACTAGCTGTATTGTAATCGGCTATATAAATCACTCAGCAGGGGGCTAGTGTCAGTCCGGGCAGCTAGCTAGGAGACAGCAGCGTATATACTATAAGCTTTAAGGTGTGAACTCACTGGAAGGTCAATACTGGCCGGAAAGTCAAAATCATACTTAAAGCTTTAAGTCAAACCTTCTCTTTTAACAAACCCTCAGGGTTCGTAGGAGTTGGGCGTTCACTCTAATCAAGGACAGGAGGAAATACTATCCATCCGTGACCAGGGTTGAGAAATGGGAGCCTTGCAGGGGCAACCTATGTTGACTAGAACATTTGTCTGTGGTAGAGTTGGCATTTCCTGTCAATCAAGCCGAAGATCCGAGGACCGGAAAGGTCCGACGGCATAGCCAGGAACAGCACCTCAAAGGGAGCAGTAGCGGCAGCAAGGTCTTGCCGCCGGCTAAACCAAAATCGTGATGCCAAGAAGCTATTAATAGTCTTGACTCGAACAGACTCACATGGCTATTCACGAATGACTCGAATTGACTCGAATGACTCGAGGCTGATTCACCAGGAGTCACACACACCGAATTGGGACGACATGACGAGGCTGGAATATTATTTGGACACGCCAGAAGCGGACATATATTATTTATTTTAATTGTACCAACATCCATGCAGATTATTCTCCTTTTCAAGTCAAGATTCGTATGTAAATTAGTAGATTGTATTCAGTAGGAGTCCGTACCTTCACGGACTCAACGTTTGGACCATTATGTACATTACTGTTTCGAGTTTCCATGTTTTGTAGTATTTGGTATGTAGGATTTAGTATATAAGTAGAGGTAGAGGTTAGGTGGAAGCCAGTGGACCGTACCCTTCTTGTTAGGAGCACAGCATAACGCGTGCCTCCGTCCGGGAAGTCTCACGGAATCCATTCGGTGTACATTTGAGTGTCTTTAGATACTTTGGTGTCTACCAATATATTGGGATTGGATTATATTTGTTGTGCAGCGTCAGCGTCAGCGTTTAGGGTCAGCGTCAGCGTTTTAGTGTCTCAGCGTCAGCGTCAGCGAATATTACAGCGGAACCTGTCAACCTTTGGTTACAGTTCAAACCCAGCGTCGAACTAAGTTTAGTTCACCACACAACCACCCGGTGTCCATCACCACAAACCTTTTGAAAACCACGACTCTTCTAAGAACTATAAAGGTCGCATCAGCGCCCAATAGGTCCGAGAAACCAAACGGTCGACTTAAAGCTTTAAGTCGAAACCTAGTTTTCAGCTATTGCAACAGCCGTAATACTTCGGTTGGAACCCCACGAACGCATATACAAGCGGAGAGGTGATTAGGTGTTTGATTTGGAGTGTGTTTAGTGTGTGGTTTTAGCCATACATCGAGACCCAGTATCCAGCTCATTTCCCCCTGGTCGGTCCCGATCCGCGGCGTATCAACGGTACACGGGGGCTTCCTACCCCCACTCTCTTTTTGAATAGGTGAACTCAGAAAAAATGAAACAACCACCTGAGGCACACTTAACATTCAATGTCGACGAGCTGGTTCAACCGTGAGAATTCCTCTCGGCGCGCGGATTTACCCTGTGTTTCGGGAAAGTAGACAACAAGGCTAGAGGAAAGGAACTCCGGACTACATATTGAGAAGAGGAAAAGGGAACAGGGAAAAGGGAAAAGTGTTGGGCATCACCGAAATGCCCGCGGGAGGAATTGAACCTCCTCTTCCTCATTTGCAAGCCAGAACACCGAATCGTGCTGAGGCGACCACCACGGTCAACGAGGGCTTCTTACTTATAACTCATGGCTCGATATCCGACTAAATGAATTGTGGGCTGGCGGAAAAATGTTCACAACCATCCAACCTCCTCTTCCTCATTCGCTACGATGACAGCGATGACGAAGGTAAGGTGACCACCACACACAGGGGGCAAACATAGATGCACTTGTCATAACCGCATCCGACGCGCATGCGCAACGTCTTTGCTGTGTCCTCGCTGCAGCTTTGCCCATAAGCTTAGGTAATTCGATTTTTCCTCTGCGTGAGTTCGAATCTGTGACAGGTCATCTTTTATGTTTCAGACTTTGACAATTTGGGAATGTATAACTGCTCAGATTCTGTGTCTTCTGCAGTTCAGTGTGAGCTCAGGTGATGTGGGCCGTCCATCCGTTACCTGTCAAGTGATTCATATGACAGACACAGACCATCTAATCTGCATGAACAAATGGAGGGTGCTGGTCCTCAAATAAGTAATAAGTTCAACAGCAAAAAATCATCTCAGGGCTGCTCAGAATCATGAAAGGGTCATACACGCCATATAACTGTCCCTGGTATATCCTGTGAAAGCAGTGTGACATAGACTTGAAATATTAACAAACCTTCATTGCACAAGAATTATCATGGTTTGATACCTGCAAAGCACTGGTTGCGCCCCAGGAAATGGGCCCAAAAGCTGAAACTAGCACAACTGGTCACCACTTCTCGGCTGGAATCTTGGCCTGCAAAGACTCTGCAATTTCCGTGAACTCAGGGCAATCAACGGAGATAAATGTGCCAGACAGAAGTAACACCATCAGGCATTGGGAAAGGTTCTCAAGGTTTCAGGGAATCATGGAACTGGGGAGCAAAGAGATTCATTCACAAATGCTCATGAGATTGCAAATAGGTACATCGACAGATTCAAACTAATTTACAAACTTTGGTTGCCAGTTGCTGAGCCTTCATTGTGCACAGTTGGAGCACACACAGTCACAGGTTTATTTCTTTGGCCTAAAGCTGTTTATATTTGTAGCTTAGGCACTAAAGATTGAAGAATGAAAAGATGACCTTTCACAGATTCGAACTCACACAGAGGAAAAAGAATCACCTAAGCTTCAGGGCAAAGACACAGCAAGGACGCAGCGAAGACGCTGCGCATGCGCGTCGGATGCGCTTATGACAAGTGTGTCAATATTTGCCCCTGTGACAGTCAACGAGGGCTTCCTACTCTCCCTTTATTCTTTGAATAGTACAATGGATACCCGCATACTTGAGAAAAAGAAAAAAAAGAAGGAACACTACTATTGTGTAATGCCCGCGGGAGGAATCAAACCTCCTTTCCGCATACCGAAACCTCGAAGAACCATATCGGGCTGAAGCGACCGCCGTGGTCAACGAGAGCTTCCTACCTCTACTTCTTCCTCAAATAGGTGAACTCAGAAAAAATGAAGCAACCACCTGAGGTACAGTTAACTTTCGACGTCGTTGACTAAGTACGTGGTTCAACCGTGAGAATTCCTCTCAGTGCGCAGATTTACCGTGTGTTTCGGGAAAGTGGACAACAAGGCTAGAGGAAAGGAACTCCTACTACATATTGAGAGAGAGAGAGGAACAAGGAAAAACAAAAAAGAGTGTACAAGAAGGCCCGCGGGAGCCTCTTCCTCACATACACAGTACTTATGTCGACTGTTAACCGGATTGAGGTGACCGCCACGGTCAAGGAGGGCTTCATGTGTGTAACTTATGGCTTGATATCCCAAAGAACTTGTGCGCCGGGAAAAAAGGTATAGTGCCAGAAGATGCATGCCCTCGGGAGGAGTCGAACTTCCTTCCTCATTCCAAACACATCCTATCTACTATCGGGCGGAGGCGACCACCATGGTCCACAAGGGCTTCCTGGGTATGACTGACGGCTCGATAGACGACTAAAGGAACTGTGGGTTGAGAAAAAAAAAAGGCAACCAAACAAGTGCTACCCTTCTATATCCTGCTGGGAACCTGGCCACCTAAGGCATTTGGGCGTAATTCCGATGTGCTCTGGCAAATTTTGGCAGATCTGTCGGCCCTATCCAATAGGCGGATCCTCCGAAGAGATTGAGCATATTTGTGATAATTTTAGTGCCGCTTTGCGTGCTCCACGAATTTAGTTTTCAAGGATTTCCCGAAAAGGCAATTGACAGGGAACCTAGCCACCCTCGAAAGCTCGTGGTTCGCGACGAATGAGGGTCCGGACCATTGTCTGCAGTGCACATGGGATCTATATGGTGTATCTTGGGCACTTATGGTATGCATTTGACCATCCACAAGTGGGGTAGAAGAGAGAAGATTAACCAGGCCTTGGCCGCGGGATGGGTACTTTCACCTAAATCAGGTTGATACGCGAGTTGTAGCAAATTGTAGGTCACAATAACTTTTACTTAGGTTTATTGGAACCCAATAAACGAACCTGGCCACATATACCCACATTAGAGGTATCATGTCGAGAACCCGACATTTAATTTTTTTTTCGGGGCCAAATGCGTGATTTTCTTTCGGTGCTCGTATCAGGAAGGATGGGGAAGCATTCGGGTGTTGCGCTATTGAAGGGTTAGGACATTATTATAGATACTTCAAGGCCTTGGAATTGTGCTCTGCAAGAGTGCTTTGCTATCTCAAATCTCAGTTTGCAAATATTGAATTCCTGTTCCTGGTGTGTTGGTGAATTTGGGGATGCAGATCGAGGTATTCACAAAGTCCTGCATGCTTAGAAGGAAGCCACACATCATATCAAAAGAATAAGCCCCCAAAGTCCCTGATCCATTGTGTATTGGTCAAGAAACACGCAAAACGGTCGCTCGGGGTTATCAAATTGGTGTTCTCACCCGCCAGACCACAATCAATTCGGGCACAGCTTTGGATCAACTTATCACTTTGGGTTGAAATTTGGTCTCAAGGTGTGCAATGGTATTCCATTGTGGAGATACAAAGGGAAGATATTACACACTCTAGAGTCCTATATTTGGCCTATGGCCAGCTTCCTAGTGTGGCCAGGTGCCTAGTCACTGATAGTTCCTCATTTGAAAACAACATCCCGAAGAATTACTAGGTTGAGGCGACCACCATGGTCAACGAGGGCTTCCTACTCTCCCTTTATTAATTGAATAGTACAATGTATACCCGCATTTATTGGAAGGGACAAAAGGAAGAAAAAAAGAAGACGATGGTAACCATTGAACATATGCCCGCCGGGGAATCGAACCTCCTTTCCTCATATCAAAACCTCAAAGAACCATATCGGGCTGAGGTGATGACCACGGTCCAGAGGGCTTCCTACCCCCACGTGATTTCTGAATAGGTGAACTCAGAAAACAATGAAGCAACCGCCTGAGGCACACTTAACATTCAATGTCAACTACCTAGTGCAACCGTGGGAACACCTCGAGTGCGGATTGACTGTGTGTCACTGAAAGGTGCACGACAAGGCTGAAGGAAAGGAAGTGTGTACTCCGTATTGAGAGAGAGAGGACCAAGGAAAAACAAAAAAAGAGTATGGTGTCACCGAAAAGCCCACGGGAGGAACCGAATCTCCTCATCTGCATCACAAATGCTAATTATTGTGCTGAGACGACCACCACAGTCAATGAGGGCTCCTACTTATAACTCATCGCTCAATATCCGACCAAAAATGTTCATGATGTCCCGAATATGCCCCCGGGAGGCTTCGAACCAGGAGAGGATTGAAAATTCAGTACAGATTACGGGTGGTCTGCACCGAGCAGCTGCTTCCGCTTCTTCAGGACCACACAGTAGAGGGGCTCTGCATCCGTGTACCTCTCAAGGTGGCAGTATGTGACAGCCAAATTCTCCATGGCCGACAGCGTGTCCGGGTGGTCGGCACCGAGGAGCTGTTTCCGCTTCTCCAGTACCACACCCTCAAGGAGCTCTGTGTCTGTGTACCTCCCAAGCCGGCGGTATGTGACAGCCAAATTTGCCATGGCCAACAGTGTGTCTGGGTGGTCGGCACCAAAGAGCTGTTTCCGCTTTTCCAGCACCACACCCTGGAGGAGCTCTGCGTCTGTGTACCTCCCAAGCCAGCGGTATGTGGCAGCCAAATTTGCCATGGCTGACAGTGTGTCTGGGTGGTCGGCACCGAGGAGCTGCTTCCGCTTCTCCAGCACCACATGGTCGAGGAGCTCTGCATCTGCGTACCTCCCAAGCTCGCGGTATGTGGCAGCCAAATTTGCCATGGCCAACAGTGTGTGCAGGTGATCGGCACCAAGGAGCAGTTTCCACTTCTCCAGCACCACACCCTCGAGGGGTTCTGCATCTGTGTACTTCCCAAGCTTGCAGTATGTGGCAGCCAAATTTGCCATGGCCAACAGCGTGTCTGGGTGGTCGTCACCGAGGAGCTGTGTCCGCGTCTCCAGTACCACATGGCTGAGGAGCTCTGCATCTGCGTACCTCCCAAGGTCGCAGTATGTGGCAGCCAAATTTCCCATAGATGACAGTGTGTCTGGGTGGTCGGCACCAAGGAGCTGTTTCCGCTTCTCCAGTACCACAGCCAGGAGGAGCTCTGCATCTGCGTACCTCCCAAGCTCGTGGTACGTGGCAGCCAAATTTGCCATGCCCAACAGCGTGTCTGGGTGGTCGGCACCGAGGAGCTGTTTCCACTTCTCCAGCACCACACCCTGGAGAAGCTCTGCGTCTGTGTACCTCCCAAGCTCATGGTATGTGACAGCCAAATTTGCCATGACTGACAGTGTGTCTGGGTGGTCTGCACCGAGGAGCTGCTTCCGCTTCTCCAGCACCACATGGTCGAGGAGCTCTGCGTCTGCGTACCTCCCAAGCTTGCGGTATGTGGCGGCCAAATTTACCATGGCACACAGGGTGTCTGGGTGGTTGGCACCGAGGAGCTGTTTCCGCTTCTCCAGCACCACACAGTCGAGGGGCTCTGCATCTGCATACCTCCCAAGCTGGTGGTATGTGGCAGCCAAATTTGCTATGGCCCACAGCGTGTCTGGGTGGTCGGCACCGAGGAGCTGTTTCCGCTTCTCCAGCACCACACCCTCGAGGTGCTCTGCATCTGTGTACTTCCCAAGCTTGCAGTATGTGGCAGCCAAATTTCCCATGGCTGACAGCGTGTCTGGGTGGTCTGCACCGAGGAGCTGTTTCAGCTTCTCCAGCACCACACCCTGGAGGAGCTCTGCATCTGTGTACCTGCCCGAGTCGGCGTATACGCGAGCAAACTTATACTGGAACACTGATTTTATATTTATTGGGTCCTGGATAAGGGATTCCAAATGAGGCATCAACCCAATTCTGAACAAATAGGCATCATCTGTAAGCCTGATCGACATTCCCATAATATCTATCATGCATTCTCGACTGCTAGACTCATTGTCCAGAGTATTTTGGCACCATGATTGTACCAGCGGATCAATAGACAGTGTGTTCCTGGCAGCATCTCTATCAATAAGGGAATATCCTTGAATTTCAGCAACAACATCCAGGAAACGTTGGGTGTCCCAAATTCCTGAATGTGATAAGAAGCTTTGAAGCAACACCCTAGCTTCCTGGAGGGTTTGAGCTTCCCCTTGCTTCGCATAATTGATTGTCCAGGCAGCTGCTTGCTGGAAAATTGCCTCTGGAATGCTATCATAATGCAGCAGCGAGCAGATTTGTAGAAACCTTCTTGCTTCCTTGCTCAATTGCGCAAAACTAATTGCCCAGGTCGTATAAACGGTCCATCCATAATCATCATGAGACTGGACTGGATGCTGGCTCAGTAGTTTGGCACGATTCTCTTTGTAAATGGAGAGATACTGAGGGAGGCAATTAAATTTGGCAATATAGGCACCGGCTTGAATGACTGCAAGGGGCAGACAGGAAAGTTCCTGAATAGGTCCTATTAAGATGTGTCTGGAGAGGAGAGCATCATAAATGCTATACCTTGACAATTTCTGAAGCTTTCTCAGTGGTTTGAATAGTTTTCTCCTTAACAGCCCTGACTAAGAGGAGATCAATTGCATCAGTCTCATCCATGTCCCCAACTCTGGAATGTGACTGTCCATGGACAGCTAGCTCTGGGTTTCGCGAGGTGATGATGATGTTTCCATGTGTGCATTTGGGAAAAAAGGGAAAGAGATCAATGCTCGGATCATCGGCATTGTCAAAGAGCAACATCCATGGCTCAATCTGGGAGATCAACCAGTGCAATGCATCTTTTGAGTTTTTTCCAATTTCGTGAGCAATGGCTATATTTTTGAAGGCTGTATCAAGAGTTTGGCGAGAGCTGGCATTAATAAAAAACTGTTTTGTAAACCTGAGTAAAGCAGTCAGTAGTAGTAAATTATACATTCCGGCAATGTATACCATGGGGTTGGCTGTCTATTAGCGGTGTCAAGGAATTTCAGAGCTATCTGTGTTTTTCCAGAGCCACCCAGGCCATAGAGAACATATGCATGTCTTCCCGGGATATCCCTTGAAAAGTATTCATGCATTTTATCAAGAATATCTTGCCTGCCCCGGAAGATTTGAGAGGGAGGAGGACATCTGACAAGATTTAGCGCGGCCTTGGATTGGTTGAATTCAGTTGGGACAGCATCTGCAAACAATTTGGTTACACGGTACTGGCACCAACAAGAAAAGATTTTTCACTGAGACTAGTAGTAGAAACCCTTCCAATCTTCTCCGCAAGACTGTTCACCGCATCTGCAAGTTGGCTTCCAACAGGATGAGACAGGATGTATTGCCTGGTGTTAGCCGCTACATCACCAAGTTTCTCCCACTGATTCAGCTGGATGTCCTGCATGCCTCGTTCGACGTTAAAGCGAAAGTAGACATGTGGAACCGAGTTAAAATAGCGTGCAAAGAACTGATGTTCTTTTTCGCAGTCCGTAGCTAGCCCCTTGATGGCTTCTACGACATCAAGAGGGAAAAACCGCTGTAGCCCAGATGGTTTGGGAATGTTGATGGTGTGGGGCTGTCCAGTGCCGAGACTGATGATAACTGCAATATGTTGATTGGGAAACACAACCTCAGCCTCTCGTAGGAGAGCGGCGATAGGATTGTTTTGGCCCATGCCCCCGTCCAGGAATGCCTCCTCCATGCCGGAAGGTCCGATTTGAATCCGTTTGAAAAATGTCGGGGCAGCGCTAGTGGCCCGGCCTGCTTGCCAGATGGTACAATCCATGGTGGGATGATCGGGGGCATCGTATGTACGGAATAGAACAGGGAGGGACATGTTTGCGGCATTCATTGTACAGACAAAACTAATTTAAAGATTTATTTCAGCATCGGTCTATTCCTGAACAAATGTTGTGAACACACGTTTTGCACGCGTTCTCTCGAGTGTCTTTTATCCCCTCGTCCGGGTCCTGTGAGGCGGAATGACCCCTCACAATTTGCTTGATCACCTTCTCTAGTTTGGATGCCTTGAACCTCCCGTCGTGCCCCTTGGACTTCACATCTGAGAAAACCTCTTTGGATAGCTCTCCATATGCTTTCACGGTGTCTTCGACGCTCATTTGGAGGCGGCCCAGCATCAGCGCAATCAATCTGGTACACCTGAGGACACCATATGTTCATTTGTGAGTGGAGCACGCACCCGCCCGTACTCGTCCCACCGATCAGATCGAAATAATCGCAAGGGCGGGGAACCTCAGGAAGATCTTCCACCCCCTTGAGTTTCCACATGAGGTGTTGCAGGATGATGAGCATCGAGAGCCCGCGAATACCCCCACCATCTGGATGAGATCATAGATGATCCTGGGGAAATGCACTCGCTAGATGGCTTACCGAGAGAGAGCAGGCGTAGCCCTGGGGTTCCCGGGTTTTCCATGGCGAGAGCTCGAAGCTGAAAGAGAGATGCGCTGTCAGCTCTGATCTAAATCAGATATTATCAGAATTCCGTCAAAGTGGCATGTCCACACCCGTGACCGCCAAATTTAACGGCGGCAGTTTTCGGCACATTCCGTGGACCCTAAACAAGCCTCCCGTGGCAAGCAGGCAGGACGGCAAAGCTCCCAGTGAGAATCCCGGCTGCCCGGCTCTGCCTGACTATGCTCCTATCTACTCATTTGACTAAACCACACGTAGTAATGTTCCGGGTCAGGATTTGAGCCCGAGCCCGAGCTCAAGCCCGGGCTTTTAAGCCTGACCCGACCCAACCCCAACCAGGGCCCAACTAGGGCTCAAGTTCGGGCTCAGAATTTTTCAGAGCCCCCGACCCTGGGCTTGGGGCCGGGCTCAACCACACCACTATTCAAATCAAATTTTGACTGCGTTGGGTCAAAAATCAAAAGTTCTTACCTGCATATCAAGTGAGTGGTATCCCGTCCTTATGGCGGTCCGGATGCACATTCTAAGATCAACGGGTTCTATTTGGGGCGCAAGTTGAGTTCCCGCCCCGAAAAAACTCGAGGCCCGCCCCTTTTTTTGGAGTCCCGCCCATTTTTTGAATGAAAAAAAAAGAGAAACTGAAGGCAATAACCGCGAACATGGTTAGTCTTCCATGACAAGACATTGGTACTTCAACCATTTCTGTGATACTAAGTAAATACGTAGTTTGTTGAAGAGCATGGCAAAAGAGCGTGGTAGGGTTGTGCACACTCCAGAGACCAATAGGATCGATTGTGGGGTTTCAATGCCCCAATGCAGCCCTGGATTGAGTACATACATACTCATTGCGTAGTTGAAAGGTATCAGACCGCGACTGATACACAAGTGTTATTCAACATCCCCGAGATCCCCGGACTGGCTAAAATGCTGCATGCCTAGCTGCTCGAGCTCGATGGGATACTGGAAGGCGTGGAGGTGGAGCAATGGAGGATGTATGGTCACATTGCAATGGGTTGCCCTTCAGCAGATTAGCGGCTGCATAGACCAACCATTATAGAATATGATATTCCGAGAGTGGTGAGTGTCACCATAAATATTATAGACCCACTAAGTTAACTCTAAGAGACCAAAATTGAACACCTCTATTGATGAGGGATGCCGGAGGTGCACGGTAACCTGCATTTGAAATACCGGTCCATCTCATCTATGCTCTGGTTCAATTTCGATCTTGTACCTCTGTCTTACACGACCTGTACTGTTTGCTAGTCGGACTCCCGCTGCACTCCCTTTTGCCTTTATTATCCCTCGTTAAAGCTTCCCTGAATGAGCCCAAATCAATCCAATGAGGCAGAGGTTTTAACTCAAATTTTTTACGTGGGCCTCAAAAAAGGGGCGGGGGTCGAGTTTTTTCGGGGCGGAACACCGAGTCGCGCCCCAAATAAACCCCGGTGATCTCGGATTCTGGTTTTGGCGCGGAACACGTTATTTCGGGGCGGGGATCAAAAGTTTTGCGCGGCCGAATGTGCATTCGGACCGCCATACGTCCTTCATAAGCTATTGCTTGATATCCGACTAAATAAATTGTGTCCAAGGAGAAAAATGTACAACGTGTCCTGGGCATGCCCAAGGGAAGAATCAAACCCCCCCACTCATTTGCATGATTTACTCACTATACCCAGACCTTCGGGACGGGGAGACTATCGCCGCCTGAGGACGAAAACCGCCGTGGAGAAGGCAGAAAATTATCGATTTCTTGACCCATAAGGTTTGTTGGCGTGTCAATGGATCAATCTCCTCTTTTCAAGGGCCGACACGCGCCATCAACAGTGAGGAAGGGTGGTTGGACATCGTAGTGACCCGGTATCAATGCATTTTATGTAGAAAATTTCAATCCAAGTTCAACTCAAGATAAGACTTGTTGCAAAGCCAAACCAATTTATTGCGTCTACATACATACAATCTACTTGCCAACGCCAACGCCCTCAACCGCTCCGCCGCGTCCGTATTCCTATGCGCCGCAGCCTTCCCATACCACCCTCTTGCGTCCGCTAGCTCCTTCCTACACAAAAAACAAAACGCGTCAGCGTGGTTAGTTCCTCTGCTTCCTTCACCCCCCCTCATTCGTTTGGCCTCCGTCATTCGTGAACGAACGCGGCTTCGAACACAACAAAAGGAAGAGGAAGGAAGCGGCAACAAAACCACCATGCAAGCAACAACGAAAGGAAGAACACATCACTCACCCTCCCCCAATCCCCACCTCACAATAATACCCCATCGCAAACTCGCCCGACGGCAATCCCTTGGCGGCGGCCGTGGCCGCAAACGTGCGCGCGAGGGACTCATCCTTGTCAAAGGCGCCTGTGGGGGAGGGGTTAGCGAGTGGTAGCTTCCATGGTGAGGAGGAACAAGAGCATATTCGAAACAAAAGTGGAGCATATTCGAAACAAAAGTGTAGCATGTTCCCAACAAAATGAAGAGAAGGAGGTGCGACTCCCAAAGGTGTGGAGGAGTGTGCAAATAAAATAAAATAGAATAGAATAAGAATGATAGGAAGGCGTACGCACCCTCAGCCCCACACAAAAACCACTTGCTGAGGGCCATATCGGCCTCTGCCTCGCCCGCCTGGCTCGCGAGGCTGTACCACTGCACGGAGAGCAGCGGGTCGAAGGGGAATGCGCTAAGTGAGGGGTTAGTTAGTTTTTTTCGTAGAGTAATTAGGAAGGCGAGTTGGTTTTGGAGAGAAGAAAAAGAAAAACGGCCAAATCACCAGTACCCGCAGCATAGTCACGCCGCGCCGCGCCGCACAGCCCATCGCACTTTGCGATGCGACGAAACTCCCGCATCTCATCGCGGCATCGCGGGATCCGAATCGCTATCGGCATCGCCATCCCGCCTCCACGTCTCTCCACGTTTTCAAAAAAAAAACACCGCACCCCAGTCCTCGCTCCGCTCTCACTGACTCGAAAAAAAAACATAAACACACCTCGCAGGCACCGCAAACTCAAACGCATGGCCCAACTTGTACTGCGCGGGCGCAAAATGCAGCGCCGCGGCCCTTTCGAGCATAGCGCGCGCGTACGACTCGCGCGTCTGGCCGGCGGGGACGAGCGGGAGGAGGAGGGCGGGGGGGATGGGGAGGGGGGTTGAGGATGGGCCTGGAGTACCATGTTATTAGTAAAAAAGCAAAGTGCTGGCTCGCACTCGCCCACTCACCACTGGCCCCAAACTCGCCCAACAGTGTCAAGCCAAACACATACGCGGGCTGCGGACACAACAAGCTCGCGCGACACGCCGCCTGGTGCAGCAGCCCCAGCGCGCGCCCCACATCCTCCTGCACACCCAGCTGCTTCAGCAAATATGCTGTCCCCAGCCGATGCAGCGCCGCCGCGTCCCGCGCCTTTGCCCCCCGATTCAAACAATCCAACGCATGGGCGGTGTCGTTGAACGCCTCGTAGTCGCGCGCGAGGCGGAACCACGCGGGGGCCCAGCCGGCGCGGGCGGCGGCCTCGAAGTCGCGGAAGGCGGCGCGAGGGTTGGGGGGGAGGAGGGCGGGGTAGGTGCCGGCGGCGGCGAAGGTGGCGCGGTAGTAGAGGGCTTCGGGGACGCCGGAGGAGGCGAGGGCGAGGATGAGGGGGACGGCGGCTTGGGCGAGGGGGGAGGCGGTGAGGGACGGGGTGCGCTCGACGAGGAAGAGGACGTCGCGGGCCCAGGCGAGCTGCGCGTCGGGTGCAGAAGAGGCGATGGAGGGGAGCGCGGCGGTCAATGCTGCTTGCGTGGGCAGTGGGGCAGTGAGGGTGCCGTCGCGCGGGGGTGAGGGCAGTCGTGGCGGCATCGGGGACGGTGTTCTCGCAGGTGCACCCGCCCAGGGACTCCAGTCGCCATTTGGGGGCAGGGGACTCGGTGTGCGGGCATTTGGGTTGGGGTTGTACGGGTTCGGCTGGCCACCTGCATACGGCGCCGGGGTCAGAGACAGGCTATTCATGCTGGCGTCGAGATCGCTGGCCATCTGTGGACATTCATCAGTAACCCCGTACTCAAGTTCCCCCTCTGGTGCATCCCAGTCCCAGCACCAGCCCCAGAGGAGCAGGGGGAGGTCGAGGTGGCACATTACACGTAAAATGAATACACTACACACGCACATTAACGCCAAGCTGCGGATCCACGCGGTGTGGACGGGGTGCGACGAGAGGGTCAGTAAAGTGTGGCGGCGATTCTTCTTGTGTGAACTGGAGGGCCGGTTGAAGATAGTTTGTGGTGTGGGACATAAGAGGAGAGACACTTTAATTTCCTTTTTCTATTTTGGGAGTACAGCCTCCGAGTGGCGGTGTGCGGTAAGCGAGACACGGCCACGGCGTATTTACTCATTTCTCACTCATCTTGGCCGCATTGCGCAGTCGCGCAGTCGTCCGGAGAACCGCAAGTCCTTTATGCTTGGAGGTTGCTTGGAGGGCATTATTCGTTCCCGCGGACACTTGGCAAGCTACTTGGTCGGTGTCTACTCCCGCTTGCTGCCGTAAAAAGGAAATCACGTCCAAATGCACTTGCTCGAGAAGATTCGCGCGCGGTCCTCTCGACGCGACTTGAACGCCGTGTTCAAAGTTCCATCTGTCATGTCAACACCACATTGGGCGCCAAATCCTACGCGACAACTAACCCTGTCTGTTACGGGCTGGGATCGATGAATTGCACAAGCATCTATGTCTGTCCATGTCCACCAATCCTCGCGTGGACGAGAAAGGGACACAAACGACGACGGACTAATTGAAGTTATTCAAGGCTCTTTAGAAGCAATCCAACCTGTCAAACCTAAACCAAGTTCTCCAGCTACATATGATATGTATCAAGCCTCGAGTATTCTGGGACGCAACGCAAGCTCACAAATCAAAATCTCCACGCTTCCACACTTCCACGCTCGACACCCACTACAGTGTTCATCGGGATTTTCACACTTTGCGTGTGAGCTCGCGTGGGCTCTCGTACGCGCGCGCACGAGCGCGTACAAGAGGTCAAAGTCCACGCGTGGGCGCGATCACGAGCTATGTCCGAAATCTCACGCGAGCCCCATACGCGAGCCTACGCGAGCGGCGCGAGCTCAATTTTGACTGAAATGCCGGCCAGTGCAGATAATTGAAGTCGTAAAAAATGTTGAGTGAACAAAGGCCAGTACAATTGCACTCACAAATGAGCTGAGTGTGAGGATGCACTCACCAGAGGCCTTACACAAAAACCTCGAGGTTCGCTTATGCTCGCGTGTGCTCGTGGACGCGAGATACGCGACATCACAAGATCAAAAGTCCGCGCGTGATTTGCGTTTTTGCTGATGTTCAATCTCGCACGTCAATCACTCATCTGAATCTTCACGAGAAGGAGGGAGAGTCTGTACTTATCAGGAACTATATCAACCCACGACGAAAAAACCTCTATCACCATCTCTATCAACCCTCTCCTTTCGACACCCAAAAAACGCCCTCACCAACGTTCAAGTACCGAACCGCTCCCCACCGCGCTTAGACCGGATCGCGAAAAAATAAATTGACCGTAAACAAGGCGCATCCCACCATACTCGACTCCCATCCAACAAATAAAATACTGTAAATAGAATCTGAACTGCGCTCGACGAAAATAAGAACAAAAAAAGCAATCAAATCTGCTATGCCCTTGCGAGGACTCGAACCTCCGTCCTCATTTCATGGAAACATCGAAATGATTTTGGTGAGGCGACCGCCACGGTCCACGAGGGCTTCCTGTGCACAGTGTATGGCTCGATATCCGACTAAATAAATTAGGGGCCGGGGGAAAAGGCTGACGACATCTTGGAAATGCCCCCGGGAGGATTCGAACCTCCTCTTCCTCATTCACAAGGTACAAGGGCGAACCGTGCTGAGGTGACCACCACAGTCCACGAAGGCTTCCTACTCTCCCTTCATTCATTGAATAGTACAATGGACACCCGCATACTTACTGGAAGGGACAAAGAATTCCTCATTTCATCAGGCCATTAAATGATCACGGTGGGACCACCACGGTCAACGAGGGCTTCATGCTTAGAGCTCATGGCTCAATATCCCAAAGAGCTTGTGAGCTGGCGGGAAAATGCTCGCAGGGTATTTGATTATGCCCCCGGGAGGGATCGAACCTCCTCTTCCTCACTCGTTACAATGACAGTGATAACAAAGGTAAGGCGAACATGGTCCACGAGGGCTTCCTACTCTCCCTTTATTCAGTGAATAGTAGAATGGATACCCCCATACTTATCGGAAGGGACAAAGAAAAAGAAAAAGAACAGCACGCACTATCATGTCATGCCCGCGGGAGGATTCGAACCTCCTCTTCCTCACATACATAGCACTTATGTCGACTGTTAACCGGATTGAGGTGAACGCCACGGTCAACGGGGGCTTCCTATCTATAACTCATGGCTTAATATCAGGCTAAATAAGTTATGGGTCGGGGGGAAATGTTCACAATGCATTCTCTTCGGACGCCCCCGGGAGGATTCGAACCTCCTTTCCTCATATTGAATCCTCAACGAATATCGGGCTGAGGCGACCGCCATGGTCCACAAAAGCTTCCTACTTATAACTTATGGTTGGATATCAGACTAAATAAATTATGGGTTGAGGAAAAATGTTCACAATGTCCTGGGACATGCCCCCGGGAGGAATCGAACCTCCTCTTCCTCATTTCAATTCGTTCGTATACATTAAGACGTACTAGGTTGAGGATGACCACCACAGTCCACGAGGGCTTCCTTCTCACAACTCATGGCTCGATATCCGACTAAATAAATTGTGGGCCCGGGCAAAAGCTCGACGCGCCAGAAATGCCCCCGGAGGATTCGAACCTCCTTCCTCATTTGAATTCAACGTCGCGAGAACATTAATAGGTTGAGGTGACCAGCACGGTCCACAAGGGCTTCCTGTGCATAGTGTATGGCTCGATATCCCACGAAGGAAACTGTGGCCCAAGACAAAAGGGTCACAACAGTGGCTAATGCCCGCAGGAGGAATCGAACCTCCTCTTCCTCAATTCACCACTGCATTAAACCCGTATCATGCTGAGGTGACCACCACGGTCAACATGGGCTTCCCGTCGGTTGCCTATGGCTTGGTATCCCACTAAATAAATTATGGGCCAGCGGAAAAATGTTGACCAGCTCGTGGCTGAAATGCCCCCGAGAGGATTCGAACCTCCTTTCCTCATTTCGTCAACATGTTGAGCAACGAGGTTGAGACAACCACCACGGTCCAAGAGGGCTTTTTGCTCATAATTCATGGCTTAATATCCGACTAAATAAAATTATGGGCTGGGGAAAAGTGTCCATGATGATTTGGAATGCCCCCGGGAGGAGTCGAACCTCCTCTTCCTCATTCGTCCCAACGACAGATATAACGGAGGCAAGGCAACCACCACGGTCCATGAGGGCTTCCTGCACCTAACTCATGGCTTGATATCCTACTAAATAAATTGTGGGTGGGCGGGAAAATGTTTATACCGTTCTGGAATGTCCCCGGGAGGAATCGAACCTCCTCTCCTCAATGACAACTCTAGCTGGACTGTTCACGAGACTGAGGCCGCCACGGTCCACGAGGGCTTCCTAACTTCTCTCATTTCCCAAATACACAAACAGAAAAGAATGAAGGGCCAACAACAGAACCTTCCCGTCTCCCAACGTTGAGGTTGAACACCCCTCCCAAATGAATATGTATCTACTATGTATGGGCTTTACACATCCCCTTAAATTTAGTAACAGCAGATGCTAGACTTAGTGAAAGGTCCACGGAAAGCCAAACTCGGGAGGGTTCAAACACCTTTTCCTCATTTGACTAAGAAAAATGAAGAAAAAACACGAAGTATTCCCTACATGCCCGCGGGAGGAATCGAACTCCCGTCCTCACGTAAGATATCCTCAGCATACATACAGAGTTGAGGCGACCACCATGGTCCACAAGGGCTTCTCAATTCTGAGTCATTGCTCAAGATTAGGTGGGCGAAAAAGACGTCAACTCACCACATCAGTTTCAACCTTCGACTATGTACCACCACCCTCGTTCTTTCCCATACACAAAACTCAACCAGCGTAAAATACCGTCGATGAGGCCACAGGAGGTACTCTAATACCGAAAAGGGAGGGTAAAAAAATCATACAGGCTACTGCCTTACTGTCAAAGATGATTTGAAGTAATCGCCACGGTTCACGAGGGCTTTCCTGCCTATGATGTATGCTAAGTGGGCTGAAAGAAAGATTTCGGAAGGAAACCATTGCTACTATCCGCAGTCCGACTTTGGGTACGGTAACCTGCATGGATATTTTGCTACATTCGGTGGGATGAAAACCTCCGGAGGATGGGAGGTACAGTATCATGCTCCATTAATTCACACGGAATCCCGACGATAAAAAAAAGTCAACCACGGATGCCAAAATTGAACCGTGCGAAAGGATCACGGCATCAACGGGAGATGCCGGCGGTGGGGTTTACGGGACGCCGCCCTGTGTTCTTCTCCCTTCCTCATTCCTTTCCATTTAGTTTCAATAGCTTCCATATTGAATAATCGCACAATGAACAAGCCAACTCAGTGTAATTTCTTGACTCATTCCCGCCAAACCAGGAATGACTGGCAAAACATTTTGGAGTATATATTGGGTGAGCTGGAAGAGCCTCGTGCAAGAGGTCAGAGCCAAAGATGAAAATACATTTACACAGCAAAATCCGGTTAAAACTTCAGATCTACCGCGGACCAGGCATACACGCAAATACCTCGCCATTCCAAACACTCTGCATCGGATACCGACAATGCATGCGTGTCGCACCGCCCTGCTCTTCCGTCCCGACGATCGTGTCCGGCGCCACGTCGCCCTCGACCCAATCCACGAGCGCGAGGAGGATATTATGCGAGGACGTGTTTACTGCATTGGATTGGCGAAAGCACTGCCCGAAGCGTGTTGCGCCGAGCCCGCCAATGCAGTGGCTCATACCCGGAATGAGAAAGAGGCGGTAGAAGGCATCGAATTCGGTTGCTTGGGAGCGGAGTGTGGATGTGAGGAGGTCGTACATGCGCTTGGAGTTGCCGGAGGGGATGAGCTGTGGGGAAGTGAGGCAGTGTCAGTGTAGGCAGTGAGCAAGCAGATGGTGTGGTACACACGGGATCGGAGCGCCCGTGGTAAGTGAGAAATTTACCGCCTCGGTCGCGGAAGGCGGAAAAGTTGCCGTTCCACGTCGCGATCCCGCCAGGGTTGATTGCGTCCATGATCTCTAGCTCGTCGAAGCCGTAGTTTGAGAAATCAAATTCGGTATCATTAAGGACGGCGTATTTGAGCCAGTGCTACGTACAGCGGGTCAGTTGTGCATGTAATGACGGACGAGAGGGGGGGGGTACCTGGAAGAGAATGGAGAGCTGCCCCGAGAAGAGGTCTGGGGCGAGGGGGTCGCCTTCTGCGCCGGGGTCGAAGCGTGGGTAGACGAGATCTCCATGTCGGCCGTGCACAGGAGAATATATTTTGTGCAGAGCAGCGACTTGGGGTGGCGTGAGGCAGGAGTCGAGGGGGCGCCCAGAGGTACAGAGAAGCCGCTCAGGTCGAAAGACACAGAGGTCAGGCTCGGAGATGATCCCGTCGAGCACACCATCAACGCCGTCGCACTGCTGCAGGATCTCCGCTGAGATGACTTTCCACATTGCTGGTGGTATGAAGGCGGGCGACGATGAAGGGTTGGGGGCACCGATAGCGCGACCGAGCATGGCAGCCCAGTGAAGCAGGTGGTTAAAGTCCGTTGCTGGCGCTCCCGCGAGGATCCCGTCAAAGTCTGTCGGGTACTTGAGCGCGGCTTGAGCGCCCTGCCGTCCGCCGGTGGAGCAGCCTGAATAGTACGCCTTGTCGTGCGGGCGCCCATAATACGCCTCGGTGATTTGTTTCCCGATGACCGTTTCTACGTGGATGGCGCGGAACGCAAAGTCGTTGATAACCTCAGGGTTGTTAAGAAAAGGGTCGCCATCCATCCCATCGTGTCCGTTGTTTGAACCAACGGCGGCAAAATGCAGAGACGCGGCGTAGTCCAAGCTCCAATAATCTATGCCTGTCGAGAATATTAGGACTCAAGTTGGAGCGCAAGCAACGATCAACGCACATCCACCGAGGCCACCGTTGCCCGTTGCAAGAAACCTACCATACCACTCGTCGGGGAGCCAAGCCTCGGCGCGCACAGACGACGTATCTGTCGTGTTGGTGAAGAACTGGACGCGACACACAGCGGTGTGGACACTTGTTTTCCCCCAACTGCACTGCCAGTGTCCAGTACCACCGATTGTGGAGCCTACCAGAACGTATGAAGTATCGGTTACAGTGGTATTCTCAAGCTTTAGACTAGACTTGAGTGCCAGGCAAGCCGCGTGAGGTTCCTTGTCCCGGCGGTCGGGGCTCCAGGTCGAGAATAAAGAGAGGCTGCCAGTGAGGACTTTGGCGAGAAACTGGAAGGTGATGTCGGGGATATGCATGTTCAGCTCAATCTTTCGGACGCCAAGCAGCTATAAAGCTTGAACGAAGGGTCTAGCACGGGTGGGTTCGACCCGGGTCGACCCGCGGGTGTCCCACAGGTTTTGATACGGGTCACCCGCCAATTGTACCTTGATTTCACCCGGGTGGGTACGGGTCGGGGGGTAAAATTTCGGTGACCCACGGGTCATCCGCGGGTACCACTAGGTACCGTAGCATTCATTTGTTTGGATACTTTCCTCCATTTCCAGTCGAGAATTGATCCTGGCTGTAAGTGGTAGTTGGCTTGGCGGCCGGATCGGCCACTGGCACAGATAGCATCAAGTCGCGTCTTGCTGCACCCAGCGACGCTTCCTGTAGAACTATGTCGTCCACTAGCAGCTCGGTTCACCTGGCACCAAACCAAGTCCCTCCCCATCTGTCTTTGGAGAAGTTAGCTGCTTTGGTAACAGCAAGTTCCAGGCGGCGCTTGACTATGTGCAAATAGGATCTTGGAATCCCCTTGGGATGCCCTGCAAAAATGTTGAGCAGAATAAAAGGTCCCGCTCGAGATTTTTCGCCGCGTCAGCTGTGTTGAGCAATTCTGTCATTTTACTGGGCTTGACCGGGGCAACCCAGGGCAACCCGCGGTTACCCGCAGGTTGACCCGTACCCGACGACCCGTGGATCAAAAACCCGAGCGGGTGCGGGTCTGCCTCTGGTTGTGAAAAATACCTGCGGCTTTGACCCGGGTCGTGCTAGATCCTAAAATGAACGCAGAGCGAGAGCGCAGTGTGAGTTGAAGCAGTGCAGTGACGGAATGATTCACTGCGTTCCGCCCCCAGGTAGACGGACCCTCCGTCTACCCACTTAGACGATGGGGTAGACAGCCATGTACGTCTACCTACAGCTACACGCGTAGACATTGGGTGTCTACGTTCATCGACGTTCGGTTACGTTCGGCTACCGCCGTAGCCGAATGTGGCCGAGCGTAGCCGAACGTAGATGAACATGTAGATCTGATGCGACAGCCTCGAGGGATTTTAAAATAGGTACATTTGAGGTACATACCACATTTCTGTGGGTTTAGAGGTGCTGCGCAACTCACTGAGAGGGCCTAGTGTCTGAAGAAGAGCATCAAAATATGGCGTAGGGTTAAGCCAAAGCGCACAGTTTAGGGTGGATCTACGGGCGTAGACGGACGTAGACGGACGTGACGGCATGTAGCCGAACGTAGCCGCATGTAGCCGAACATAGCCGAGACGCGTCTACGTGACGTAGAGACATGTCGACGCAAGTACTGTACTATTTCGACCAAGTGTTCAGGTGACGGTGACACCCGATTTTTTTTGATGTGTGCTAAAATCACCTTAAACGAAAAGAAAATTTATCGGCCATCCCGGAGATCAAAATTTTCCAAATTGATGAACACTTGGTCGAAATAGTACAGTAGATGCATGTTCCATCTACCTGCGTCTACCCCCTTCGTCTACACGCGTAGATGCAGGTAGAGGCACGTCGACGCAAGTAGCTGGGGGGGGGGTCTACCTGGGGGCGGAACGCAGTGATTCCATCATGTGCAAGCAAGTCCAAACACTGGTTCAACTTTGGTTCAACCTTGCCAACTTGAACTTATAGCTATGTTTAGCAAATGCACGTAGTCTTTCTGTGGTGAATCTCAGAATTACAGCTCTTTGCATAAGTAATGGCACTACCCCTATTTTTAGAAGAAAGAGCATTTTGAACCCTACCGGGTTTTTGGCTCATTACTCCCTCGTTTTTGAACGGATTGACATGATTTTGGGTGGGTTGGAGAGTGAGGAAGCGGGGCCTTTCATTCATATGCATTTCCAGCTCTAACTCCCCCGAGCTGGCAACCCTCAAATTCATACCTCCCGATTTAACCATAACTTGTTAATTGAATAACTTCATGGTTTCTCATTTAATTTTCTTAATTCCAGTCATGATAAAATCCATAAATAGAGTCAATTGTCCTACATAGTGCAGATTCTGTGAGATTTGGCCTGCACTTGGGTTATATCCTGTTGAACGGAGAATTCCGAAAGGCGTGGGAACCTCCGTTGTCTTGGCACAAAAACATTATGTATTGTTCACAAAATCTAGGCTAGGCTTCCCCCCTTCGATATGAGCCCAGTTTTATGCAAATCGAATGGGAAATGAGCAATATGGGATTGGCACCACCAAGGCTGATTTTTGGCACAATTGAAACCTTTGAATTAAAGGGCAAGACCCATAGCAATTGAAAGCCCCACTTCCCCGCTCTCTAACCCACCCGGAATTATGTCAATCCGTTCAAAAACGAGGGAGTAATGAGCTAAAAACCTGGTAGGGTTCAAAATGCTCTTTCTTCTAAAAATAGGGGTAGTGCCATTAGATCTTCAAACAGCTGTAATACGCTTTTTTGTAGGATGCGCTCAAAAATCAATTCCGACTTCACTGGGAGCCCTCGAACCCGACGTGAGTACTTATCTCGCAAGCTGGACGAGTACAACTTGCGGAGCAGTACACAGATCAAAGGAGCATCTAATAGAGGTTCTTGGGACTTGACAAGACGACTCTCCGAGGATTGGTGGAAAGGCTTGGATTCGCTCTAAGTTCAATTCAAACTCGGCTGCATAACAGATGAAAAACCCCAGTTCTATAACTCCTCCTCTACACACTCAGAGACTCTTGAAATAATGAGAATCATTGCGGGAAGATCACAGCATTAGAAGTGATAAAGTCGGTTTGCTGTTCGCGGTAGTTGTCCTGCAGTATGTATAAGTTGTATATCTACAGCAATGTGCTGGACCATACATACCGGAATCATAGAAAGATTCGCACTATTCAGTTCAAGAACCATCTAGTTAAACGTCAGGTAAAGGAATGTAGTTTAGCCTGAGGTTTACCTTATTGCCATCGGTGTGTTGGGACCACGCAGGGCCTAGGGGAAATTGTTTGCGCAGAACAATAAAGAAAGGTGAAAAAACTTACGGACAGAACCGAGGCCGTCGTTGGGGTCGAGACTGGTGGCAAAAGAAATCCAGTAGTCCACCATCTGAATACTCAGACCCATAGCGGAGGCGGGCCTTTGGAAAGCCGCGGTGAGGTTGTAGATGTAGACCAATTCGGCTGTGTGAGGGACCCCCAGTGCCGCAGCGGGGGATATTGGCCCGACGGTGGGTGGCGCAATGGGAGGCGCGCCGGCGTCGGTGAACAGGTAGCCGAATGTCTTCACGCCAAATTTGCTGGCAGCCTGATTCCACTCCCGTCGCTGCGACGTGATCATAAGATCACCCACTTGAAGCAGGTGTGTGAGAAGTGAGTATTGTCTGGGAGCAGATAATGCGTACTGATTGACGACAACCTTTTGAACTGGCTGTTGAATCCAAATGTTTGGTTTCCCGTATTATAAGAAGAGCCAAGGGCGGGGATGTCTGGATATAATTCAAGCAGCCTGTCAATCGCCGCCTCCAACGCTGTGTCAGGGACCGTCGAGCTGGAGTAGTTCGCTAACAAACGCGACTTGAGCTCGGCTGTGAAATTGACGAGAGGGTTTACGAAGTAGGTTCCTATACAAGTGTGATTTCTGAGGTGCAATTGAAAGGCGTGAACAGGCTTACCCTCATCCAAATTACTACCGGCAATAAATGGCAGGCGAGCAAACTTTCCTCTCTCCAGAAGAACGGAGGGAAGATCGGGAAGTAGGCCGTTCGGGTCGTCAAGAACAGGAACCCATGGATATCCTTCCTTCGACTCCGCCCACGAGGTTATGATCGCTTGCTGCAGCGTGGTGGAGTTGTCGAGTCGCTGTAAGCATTCGAGGGAACTCCCGGTGGAATTCGCGCACTCGGGGATAGCATTGACAAAATTGTCCCAGTCCAACTGTCTGGTCAAGGGTCCGAACAAGAAGGACAGCCCGCCAGCGCCGCCAGACTCAAATATCTAAACAAGAGAACATGAGCAGAAGTAAGGGAAATTCGAAGATGTTCTACGCACCCCAGCCCATACGAGTTTCGCCAGATTTGGGTTCAGGAACAAGGTCGAGACTGCGGCTGAACCGGCACTTTCTCCGAACAGAGTGACCTGCCGCAGTTGTGAATTTCAACAGTGACCTGGCGGGCCACCGCCTACCTTGGATTTCGATCCTCCGAAACTGGCAACATGGTCCTGGATCCACTGAAGTGCAGTGAGCTGATCTCTGAGCCCACGATTTAGGGCGTTGCTCTCGGCCGCCTCGCGACCCTGAGCAAACCCCAGGGGCCCCAGTCGGTAGTTAAAGCTGACGTAGATGACCGGGGTTCCCTAATGTACCAAATTAAACCAAGCATTGGAGGACGAGAATCAAAAACATACACGGCTAATGCTCTGTTTCACAAGCGAGGAGGCGTTGTAGTCTGCGGAAGAACCGACTTTAAAATCGAACACGGGATCAGCATACAGTACCGGCTTTCATGGGGTGAAGTGCTTACAGATAAATCCTCCGCCGTGGATAAACGCCATAACAGGGAGAGCCTCAGACGATGCTAGATTAGCAGGCCTAAAAATATTAATGCTCAAGCAATCCTCAGAAGTTTTAGTTTCCTGGCGTTATCGTGAAATCGGCTGGTCAATTCGGATTCGGATTACACCTACCTCGGACCCCACGGGAGGCTGCAGGCATCCAGGTCCAAATTGGCTGGCATTAAGAGTAGTCGAGTTCAATTTGCTGAGGAGAACGGGATTTCTGAAGCGTAAGCTCCCAACAGGCGCTTCGGCATAGGGAATCCCTAGTCAACGGTTGAGTCTGAAAATCAGAGAATGGAATACTCAGGGTACATACCGCCGTAAAATTCTACATTGTCAAATTTTGCGCCGGTTAGGGTGGTATTGCCCAATTGAACAGCTTTGCCGCAAGCACGAAGGAAAGTAGAGAAGTGAGAGAGAATCAACTTGCCCAGTTATATACCGGGACGAGCGTCAATGCGATTGCATTGTCGGTATTTCGAACGAGCTAAATATAAGAGGTCCGACCCCAACGCACGAGGGCGAATTGTATATCATGCCCGCTGCCGTCGGGACCATGTCCGATGTCACTGAGAAAAGGTGCGGGAGTTACGAGCATCTGCGGGTTGCTGCGGGATCTTGTAAGCGGAGAGACAATGTTTCGAACGACCAAGCGAACAGCTGCTTAATTTCAGCCTACGAAATCCCGCTATTCAAGTTCTATTACCCGGACCCGGCGTTCAGCAGAATACCTCGCACTGTATCGTGAACACAAACATTCACTGCGTTTTTAGCAAAAAGTCCAGGGTGGCGAAACTTGGGACTAAGTGATCGCTCGGAAGGCTTAAGTCAGGATTAGTAGATAGCCGGGCCTCGGGCTAATCTCGTGGGTCGTCATATCGAGCAACATTAGCCCGCGTTGGGCCACTCGGTAATCCCGACTTAAGCCCTGTTGGGCGATCAACAATCGCTTGGATGGATCAAGTCTGGCCTTTTGCTTCGGCCTAGGTGCCAAAATCAAGATACTCTGATCAGCCCAAGGGCCATTCTCGAGCATATGGTCAAGGAACAGTGGCCATACGCGGGCTATTTACATCGGTTCGGGGTTTCCGCCGCTACTGTTTGGTTTTTATTTTATTTTTCATCCCGTTGCTCAAAATAAAGAGAGGGAAAGCAGTGATGTATTCAAGATGCACGACGAGGTGGACAAGTTTAATCTACTTGAGACTACAAATAAAATGCTAACTGACCTCCCTCAGAACTTGAGATCAATCACCGGAGGAGGCTAGCAAGAGTAGGTTCCAGGTCGCAGATTACTTGTGAACAGGGCATTTGCAGTACTTGTCAGTAACCAATGGCTCCAGTTTCGCTTCCGACGTTTGAAGGGGGAAAGGACACTTGAACTTGAAGGTGTTGGTGGCGTTCTTCTGCGTATTACTGGTATTACAGCCGAGGACCGTTGCGCCACAAGTTCTCTTCGTCTTGTGGGAAGATGCGGGGAGGGGCCACTGCAGGCTTCGTTGGCTAGAGTGGGGTGGACGAGGACCCGGGACACAACTTTGAGGACGGAGGGAGGAGCATGAGAGAGAAACATCGACTTGCAGCCGACAAGCGTCGGTTAAATACGTTGATCAAAAAGCCCGCGTTGGGCTAAAGTCGGGCTATTGATCTGGCCCGGTTGCGACACTCCGGCGTTGTGTTTTGGCCCAGTTGCCCAGACCGGCCACTTGGTTCGCCCGAGTAATGTCAACAGACCAGACCAAAAGCGCCAAGTTCGTGCGTCTGCAATATCCCGAGGTGGGCAAAAGTAAAGCAAAACATTGAGCCAATGAAACGCCGCCCAGGCTATTCCCGGAGACTCGAGATAATCCCGAGCAAGGCGGGAGTAGATCACCCATCTCGGGATAAAATGGGGCTTTTGTGTGCGCAAACGTCGCCACCCCAGCATTTGATCTCGCCAGAAGGCTACAGTTGGGCGCCAACATATCTCTCGAGTTTCGCCCGCCCGGGGAGTTTTTGCTGAAAACGCAGTGATTGTGTGGTGCGTCGAGTTGTGCAAATCTGGGACCTTGTGAATCGTCAGAAAATGGAAGGTCGAGAGAAGAATCGGCCGAAGCGACGATGAGCTGGAAATGATAGGTAGGTAGCACCTGTATAGCCCAGGAAACCACTCAAACAGGAGGTGGATATGCTATTGATATCCACCACTAATTTGAGTACTTCCCACTAAAAGGTGTGTATTTCAGATCTTCGGTAACTTTAGAGCTAATAGGACTGCTATTTACTAGTAGGTATTCAATATCTTCAATATCTTTATTAGTTCCCATCAATAACGGCGGCGCGCCATCGCGCCTGATGTCGGGTGTGTTTTCAATATTTTCAATAACTTCGCTATTTATCAAAGGAGGCGGCGCGTCATCGTGCCTGATATCGCTGTGTATCCAGTATCTTCATTACCTCCCATCAAAGGCAGCGGTGCGCCGTCGCGCCTGATCATTGCCATCATTTCCATCAAAACCGCCGCCGCCGGGTTCGCGCCCACCGCAGAAATGGAGATAAATTCGTGAGAAAAATAGCGGTCAGAGATATAGGGAGCAAGTTCTGATTTAGCTGGTTTGTGAGTTCATGTTCTTTATTTTGAGCAAGATAATCACATTTTCAGCATAAAAGCAACATATTTTCCGTCTGCGTGACCTCAATATAGGGGTGTGGGGAAACATTTGAACACGGGGCGCCAGTCGTGCGTGCGTGGAGCGCAGCACAGCACACTACTGCACCTCGGTGATGCCCGAGTCGCAGCGTTTTTTGCCTGCCCCCTGTCGAGGGGGCATGTTACACCCGTCAAATCTGCCTTCTTTGACCTTTCGGCACCCGTCGATTGGTGCATTCTCGGTTGTTACGAGGTCCGTATTGTGGCCGGGTTGGTGTGCCTTCGGGCACAAGACCTCGACTTCGCCGGCGTGTATGTGCCACTCGGCACAGTCCGTCGTTGAAGTATCCAGGAATTTCATCCTGTGCGCGCGCAGTGTTCCTCCCGCTGCTCCGCCGACATAAGCTAAAGCTTACGGTTTACGTGTGTGCCTACGTGCTTGTCCTTGTAGCTTCAGTAAGCAGTGAATGTAAAAACCTAGACACCGAGCTTTTACGTTATGAAATCACCTCCTCGTCCTGGAAATAGACTCTGGGGAGAATAAAATGGGTATTCAGGGCTTGCGGTAGCCTTGCTTCCCGTAGTGCTGCCGTGAACCCTGCTCAGAATTCGCGATTACAGCACCTTGACTGCCCTTATGGAAGATTAAACTACGGGTGGGCCTTAGGCCAATCATTTCATCTGTAGACGCTCAACTTCATTTATCCCGTGGTGATTTCTGAGGGTAACTAGGGATTAGAGGGATTTTTGGGGTAATACTTTTTCACCGTGGTTCTGAAGGGTTTCTTGACGCCGTGCGTGCTTGGTGACTGAATGAAGCGGAAGATGACCATGCCCCATGTCACGCAATAATTCTCTAGGAAGAAATAGCTTGATGGGTGGGAGAGACGACGTTGGTGGTAGAGGTACGAGATCAAGCCTTAGATCAAAACCTGGCTTCAAATAACTTTGACGCATCAGTTCGCGACAGAAATTGAAACAAACTTCTGTGGTGCTCTGCATGGCTCAAATGAAGAAGAAAACGGTAAGCTTACTAAGTAACATCTATTTAAGGCCTACAAGGCTCTAAGTATGTGCCAGATATCTTTTCTTCCGCTAAAAAGACACTCCTTCCATCAGTTCGTGACAAAAAATAGACCCGCCTCCACGTCCCTCAGCAAAGTGCAAATACATGAAGGAAGGGCTTAGCGGGCTTCAGGATACCACATTGAAGTTCGATGCAACTTCAGGCAAGGTGGTAAAATAAATCAAAGAATTAAAGGTAATTTGTCCAGCGTCAAGCAATTCATCTCAAGTGCTACGTAGGTCAAGCCCTTCAAGTTCCTTCCACCGCGAGGCCATTTGCGCCGATGATTGTGCGTACCCCGCCATTGCCCTTAAGTTTTTGGAAGGGCTATAACCCGTTGTGCACATACATTCCGCCCGAAGTTGAACCGGGCAGAGATAGACTGAGCCGACGAACAGGCGGCGGAGTGACCGGTGGCGCAGGCCCGATCTCGCGTTGCATTGGCATAATCGCAGCGCCCAGATTGTGAAATCCACTGTGCAAGGCTGCAGGAGGCTGTATCGACTGCAGAGAAGAATAGAGGGCTTACCCTCCGCAAAACCTGCCATCCACAGGTTCGCAAAGATTTTGTGGAAAACGTCTTTGGCGTCATGCGAGCTCGGGTGGACCGTCCCTTGTTGTAGGAGAGGGACGGTGGCAAACAAGCCCCGCCTTTACATTCCGCATGGCGACATCGGTGGCGGCATGGTAATGAGTGTGATCAGCCTGGTCGGGCGATGTTCGTTGTCCGCGGCATTGAAGGGCTTACAGTTTACCTCGCCATCACGCTCGCACGCCACCGCACGCTGAACATCAGCGGTGCGTAGTCGAAGGTGTGTTCTTGAACGGCGAGAATTACCCTAGAGACGCCAGCAAATTCGGTGATTGCAGAGCTGAACCGTTGACGCGTTTGAGTGGAGCGTCTAGGAAAAAGGAGAGGCGGGGGTTGAACAGAACTGTGACCCACAACATGCTCGAATTTGGCTCGAATGCACACCTGAAGGGAAAAAGGGTCAGCAAAACTTTGAGTGGCAAGTTGAACTGGCAATGCACAGGCGGAGTTTTGCCGCTGATCGCGCAGGCCAAGCCCAAGTGTGGATGGTTGTAGGTGGTTGAGACAAAGCTGGACGAACTACTCACACGTGATGTGATGTTGAGTCGCATGGGCCGGCCGTGCCATCCTCCTGCACTGATGTCACACCCGTGTGCCGTCGATTTACCGTTCCGGCCCGTTGTTCAACGGGCCGTTTTTGGACCTCCGAGATCTTCAACGGAACGGGCACGGCACCCGTCGAACGGGTGCCGTCAACCCGTCGGAACGGCAACGGGCGGCAGCCCTAAACTGTTTGGCACCCGGACTTGAATTCATAAATTCATAGCATGATTGGCCTGGCTACTTTCTTTTCCGGTGGTGATCGTGCAGATTATCCTTTCCTAAATTCAACTTCAACCGTCTTCTCAACAGCTCAAGTCTCCTGAGTCTTAAATGGCACAAACCGAAGTGGCCCGCCGTTGGCTGGCAAATCGAGTCATCAGAAGGTGTCTATGCGTCCGATACATGCAGCTTCAACTTCAGCTCGCAAATCGGAGCATTTCTGTGTTCACAGTGGGCGCTGGCCGCGCAAGAGGCTTGAAGTAGGATGGAAGAAACAAATCAAAATCAAAAACAAACATCAAAGACCAAAGACATGTCGTACTTGCCGCGCCGGCACGGCACTTGCTCCGAACCTCTTCGCACCCGTCTGGATCATGGATTCGGCCCATGGCGGGCTAAACCTGGACGCAAGCCACCGCCTTTCCGCCTCTCCCATGCCTCGGTCGTGTAACATGCGCGGCTGGGGCCCCGCGTTTAAATGTCTCCTTGTCCTCTGCCCCCTTGCTGTGCCGTAGTTGTCAGAATATGTGATTGTTTGTTCGCATCAGTCCGAGTACAGATAGTCATCAGACTTTTGATACAGCATGTACTTATATCAACTTCCCTTAGATTTGCATAGCCTCAATCGATAACTTTACTCTTTCCCCCATCTTCTGTGCCCTCTCAGTGCTCTTGCACCTGCACTCAAGTAGCTCCTGATCATTGTGAGCTCTACCGACTTCTAGCCGCCTCGGCATATTTTCTGATAGTAGTTACGCCTTTGATGGGAGGTAATGAAGATACTGGATACACAGCGATATCAGGCGCGATGACGCGCCGCCTCCTTTGATGGAGATAAATAGCGAAGTTATTGAAAATATTGAAAACACACCCGACATCAGGCGCGATGGCGCGCCGCCGTTATTGATGGGAACTAATAAAGATATTGAAGATATTGAATACCTAACTCAAATTAGTGGTGGATATCAATAGCATATCCACCTCCTGTTTGAGTGGTTTCCTGGGCTATACAGGTGGTAGGTAGGTATCATTATACTGCACGGTCCGAATTACGAACGCCGATAGGAATCGGCATGCATGATGTACGTGATCATGATGCAAAGCACAGACTTGAGCTTGTTAACCACGCAATTCGTCAAGAAAGCAGTGCGCTAACAGGCTCCGAAGTTCAAATTAAAGAGTGAATTTCTCCCACAGGGCCCGCATTCCTCCGCCAAATGAATGACCCATTCTTTCCTTGCTCCGTGTGCGCGATTCAACGCGAATCTTCATTGGAACCATTTCCCTTGCACGAAGAAAGGTCAGATATGCAGCGCACAGTTGTTGGCTTAAATTCCAATAGCCATCCACGGCATAAAAGGCCGCACGCGCAGCTTTGGGCTGTCCAACGGCAAAATTTTCACCGCACCGCCCGCACTGGTAGGATATAAACGAGCAGTTCAATTCATCTATCCAGTGTTTAGACTCATAATAGCTTAACCTACCGGAACACAGAGAGGGCCATTTTGCAGGACCTCAAGTTCCTCCAGGCATGCACCCAAACTTCCCTCCGTCCCAAACACTCTGCATCGGATACCGACAATGTATGCGCGTCTCTGCACCCTCCTCTGAGGTTCCAACAATCGTATCTGGGGCTACCTTATTCTCAACCCAATCGACAAATGCGAGGAGAATGTTGTGCGACGACTCGTTCATTGCGTTGGAACCGGGCCAGAACTGCCCGAAACGCGGTGCTCCGGGGCCGCACGCGCAGTGGCCCATTCCTGGGATGAGAAAAAGGCGGTAGAAGGTGTCCACATCGGTGGTGAAAGAGTCAAGGGTCTGCACGATAAGGTCATATACGCGTTTGGAGTTTCCAGATGCGATGATCTACGAAGCAGGTCAGCGCAGGCGCAGCGTTGAGCACCGACTTACCGGATCTGCACGTCCGTGGTAGATAAGGGAGATGTCGATTTGAGGGACGCGTGGAGGAGATGAGGAAATATCAGGGGAAAGCGGCCTTTGGCCGCGCCGCCCTTCGGCCGGCTATGTGCGAGGAGAGGAGGAGGAGAGGAGAGAGGAGAGGAGAAAAGGAGAGATTAATGTGAGGAGTCTTTGCGGTGGAGCTGGGCCGCTTCGCGGCCGATTCGCCAAGGATAAACACGCGTTTCGACGCGCCTTGCGAATCGGGCGGGATGCGCGCAACCAGCTCCAGTACGCAGTGGGAGAACGGGCCTCAAAGAAGAGAACCCGAAACAACCCGAACAGAGCAGCGCTCTAAGAGCCCAAGGCTCGCGTGAGGGTACTCAGTGATGGAGGCCCGAAGACCCAAAAAGAGTGATGCGAGGAAATTAATAATATTCGGGAGGAAGAAACATGCGGCTAATCATCATCGATATTAAGGGAGGTGGTATCGTACAGGTGACCATGGGAGGAAGCGAAGTCCCGAATTCGCGCAGTCCATGCCGCAGTAATACGTTGGGGGAGGATCTGTTCTAGGCGGCGCCAATAAATAAGGAAACAGAGGGAGGTCCAACCCCCGAGCTTCATGATCACCTCCGGCTCGACACCAGCGAGAAGCAACTCCACCGAACCGCCAATGCGGTAGCTGTGCCCAAAAACATTCTCGAGGCCCGCCGTGCGGAAGGTGGCCGAGGTGGTGCGCAGAAAAAGGTCTTTCGTCATCGCGCGCCACGAATCGCGCTCGCGGAAGGCGAAGAGGGGCTTCATGGGAGGTGGAGAGTGGTTGACAGCGAGGTGGTTGCGGAACGCCCAGACGGGGCACAAGTCGACGTCATCGCCCATGGTCGCGGTGAGGACGCAGTCGGCGCCGAGGATCGTTGTGGTCTTGGTCCAGACGATGTGGAAGCTGAGGACATCATGGGCGCCGACGCGACTGAACGATGTGCGGGTGCTGCGCGTCGTGTCGTGCTCGGCGGAAAACCTACTCGCGCTGGAGATGACCAATTCGCCGAGACGCCGACAGCCCCAGAAACAGGCCGTCGCGTTCGACCATGCCGCGGCGCCGAAACCGGAGGTGAGGTCGAGGGAGGCGCGGATAGCCCGCAGATGCGCCTTCGTGATAGGGCCGCGAGGTGGACGTTTGAAGGGGACACCGGCGCGGTCGGCGGCTTTCTTCAAAGAAGGCAACCAACCCTCGTCGCCATGCCAAGGCGCGTCGTTGAAAAGGTGCCAGAGGCGCAAACCGTTGAGCCAGTTGCGGATACCTTTGCCGGAGAGGGTGCCGATTGCGTCGGCGACGAAGGCGGCGAGGAGGAGGCGGTCGGCGGGCATGCGGTCGCGCTCGGGGACGACGTTGCGATCGCAGAATTGGTGGAAGCGGAGGAGGCCGGCGCCGTACGACTCGCACGACTTCTCCGTCGTCGCACACAGCAGGCCTTCGAAGATGCGGGCTTGGAGGTCGATCCGAACGCCAGCGTGCGCTAGGCGTTGGTGCATTTCGAAGGCGAACGGCGAGGTCCAGAGCAGAACTCGTCGATCCGCCGGGACGGCTGGGCGGTAGATGCTGTTGGTGAGCTCGTTGCCCCCGCGGGCCTTACGCGTCTGCTTCGGCGGGAGGGAGAGGGCAGCGGTGCGACGGGGATCCGGAGCGGCGTCGATGGGTGCAAGCGAGCGAGGGGGCGAGGAGCTGGTGGAGAGGTTAGGCGCGCTCGCGCGGCATTATGATGTCAGCGACGCACGACGAGGTCAGGACGCGAGGCTGTAAATGCGAGGCAAGGGCGTCTGGTGTGTCAGGGGGGACACTGCACGTCGTTAGTAGGAGCACGAGGCGCCGAGGTATGAGGGCGCACTGCGGCGAACACGGCTCGCGCGAGAAAGATAGCGTGGAGACGTTGAAGAAGACTTGCGTGTCGGCGAGTTTGTCAAGATGAGGTGGAGCGAGCGAGACGGGCGAGGCGAGGAGAACGGGCGAGGCGAGGAGAACGGGCGAGGCGAGGCGAGGGGGCGAACCAAAAGGCGAGCCGTCGTCGTAACACATGGTGGACAAGCAGAAGAAGCTGCGGGGATTAGGCGAGGACGGTGAGAGAAAAAACGGACTTACCGGTCCGACGACATTTCGTGAGAATAAAGTCAACACTCGCGCTCGAAGAGCTCGGCGAGGTCTGGGGGTAGCTCGAAACGGCGGGTGAGACGTTTTTCGAGTGGGAAGGAGAGCAAGCCGCGAGAGGGGCCGTCGGCGGGGTTGAGTTTTGATTCGACATAAATCAATTTCGTCACAATCGAATAGGAGGCGCGGGTCGCGAAAGCACGGCGCGCGCAGAGGTTGAGGTGGACATTCGGGCTGCGGGATTTCGAGAGTGCGCCGATGGCGCCTTTGTTATCGGAGTGGATGAGGAGGTGAACGTCACGGAACCCGAGCTGGACGAGGAAGAGGTACAGGATTTCGAGCGCAATCGCCTCGAGCCAGCAAATATCGCGCCCGGGCTGCTTCCAGCCGTCCCTGAGCTTGAGCGAGTACCACTTGCGGCCAATCACGAAACCCAAACCCCAAGAGGTCGACGCGTCAACGAAGATGTGTTCGTCGCGGAGCGGCCCGATGCGGCGGAAGACGTCGGGATTCGCCAGCTGGTGCTTCCACCACTTGAGCGTGTGCTTCGCGGACGCCGAGAGGTGTCGGAGGGCGGACATGCTGCCCTTATAGTGCGCCATCAGATTGGAGAAAACGGGGAGGCGTGTCGAGCCGGACTCGTAGACGAAGCAGACGTGCACCAAGGTGCCGTGGATCGCTTGTAGCTCGAGGAGGGAGAAGTAGTCGGAGCGCTCAGCGCGCGCTATGAACGAGCACACCAGGGCGAGGTACTTGAGGCGTTTAGGCTCGGTAAGGGCGACGCGGCGGAGGGTGAGGTCCCAGAGCAAGCCCAGGAACACGATTGAGTTGCCGAAGGCCTTACCCGACTTCGTAGGGTGCCACGGTGCGTTGACGCTGTCAATGAGTGCCAGAGAAGCGTCGCGGTCGAACCGATATTTGTGGGCGCCGTCGGTGAAAGGGCCGTCGACGTTGGGGAATCGGAAGTTGGCGAGGTCGTCCTCGTACCCGAGGATGTCGCCGTCCGCGCCGGTCTCCGCACGCCAGACGTCGATGATGGCGCGGCAAATTTGGCCGGCGTTGCTGCTCGCCGAGGCCGCGCCGAAGGGGTGGCAGTGGTCGATAAAAAACACGTTGTCCAGCGATGCGACGAGAAAAGGCTTGTGGTCGGGGAGGACTGGGGTCGTACGGTGGAATGCTTTCAAGTCGAAAGCACAAGCCTGGGTACCCGTCAGGGCGTTGGAGATCTACTGGGGTGTTAGCAATACGTACGGTGCAGGTGTGTTACGGAGGTAGGAGAAGAAGAAGCGCGCGGCGCGGGGGAGGCAATACACGCGCGCGGCGCGGTAGGAGGAGGCATATGCGAGGCGCGGCGCACGGCGCGGCAGAAGAGCGACTCGCTATGCGAGCGCGGGCAGAGGTACTCGCGAGGCGAGGGAGGCAGCGCACGGCGCGGAGACAGCAATAAACTCGCTATGCGAGGGAGGCAGCGCGTGGCGCGGAGACAAAAACAAACTCGCTATGCGAGGGAGGCAGCGCGCGGCGCGGATGAGAGAGTAAGACTGCTATGTGGTCGAACGGGGAGGCGTTTGCGGTCGTGCACGGCGCGACTTCGAGGTGTGGACTTGGGGGAGGACGGGGAGGGGGAACCGAAAATGTATGAGCGCCGTGACCGTACTGAAAACTCACCAGATGAGCCACGTCTAGCGCGAAATCGAACCTCGTCGGGAAATCGGCCTTGTCAATGAAAGAGTTGACCGAAGGGGTGCCGGAAATTTTGTCGTCCTTGGAGAGGTGGCGACAGACTCTGAATTTGGGGGGAAGTCCGGGCCCTTCGTTGTGTTCCGAGACGAGCATTGGGGAGCTGAAAAAAGGTCCGCGACAGATTCTCTCCGTCTCCTCCAGGGAGAAGGGGCCCGACATGCGGCCCAATTCTATTTCCGTGTCGAGGTATTTGGATACGAGTTGCCGGTGTTCCATGACCGAGTTATTGTTGGGTATAGTAATCGTCCGGTTGAGGACCGGGAAACGTCCAAGAGGAAAGCCTTCTAGCAAGTTCGTTATGAGCTGCGGGTATGAATCCGAAAGATTATGCTTGGAAAGGAGTCGACTGAGCTCGCAAGAATTGTAAGGCTGGATAACACGTTCGAAAATGGAGTTGAGCTGGACGTTACTGTTGACTGGAACAAGGCGGTGATGGACGGAGCGGCGGAGATCCGGGTAAACGAGGTGCGGTGGGTTCTGTCCTTCAATGGGGCGATCGTCGCTGTAAAGTTCAGCGTCCGGATCAATGGACGTACTCGCTGTTGCGCACACGGCTGCAGCGGTCGTGGGCGGGCAAGGCAGGGTGGTCTCCACCACAGAGGCTGCAAACGTGCAGGGGGTCGACGCCGGCGGGGTGTCCGACGCCCCCGCATCGTCCATAGAGGTTGTACGCGAGGCAAATAGCCTTGCCTCCGCGGGCGCTCTTGAGTGAGTTCCTTTCATATGTGGAGAAATACTCCCTGCGGTCCTTGAACTCGGTCTGGTTCTTCGGGTGATCGCGGACGACGTGACCCTGCCCGCAGATGAGGCAGACCAAAGCGCGGATGGCTGGGCTGCGTTCCCTGTCGCGGTCGTCCCGCCGAAACGAATCACGGCCGGAATCCCGAAAGGAGTTGCGACCACCGTCGCGGCCATTGCGGTCACTGCGCTCGTTCCGGTCGTTGCGGTCGTTGTGGCGGTCGCGGCGGTCGGGGTCGCGCGATGTCGACGGGGCGGGGCCGGAGGAGGAGACGGTGGAGAGGTCAGAGAGTTTTATCGAGCGGGAGCCGAGGGTACCGTTCGCGATCTTGATATTAACCTTGTATGAAGTGAGGAGGTTGCCGACCCGCGACGTCCAAATGTCCTTGTCGAACGCGATGTTGGAATCTAGGATAAGGTTACGCAGCACTCTCTCCTCGGGGTACCAAACCTCGTAAAGTTCTTCGAAATCATCCAGTGCCATAAAAAACTGGCCGTGTAGCTCCATCTCCTCGGCGTACGAGTGGGCGTTGGGGGCGGCGATGGTCGGGGCCGGGCACAGGATATTGAGCGCCTTCAGGAAGTTGCGGAATGCTTGCATCCATACGAGAGGGGAGGCGTCGCCGGGGTTCTCGTCGGAGCGCCACTCCTTGATGAGCCTGGGGACGTCGAGGATGCTCTTCTCGGAGGCGTGGGGGAGGGTGGTGTTCTTCTTCATGGGGAGCTCAGACACGCGTTCCGTCGCGAATTGCAAGCGCGCGTCGGTGAACCAGAAAAGCGGCGGGTGCAGCTTGTTCTTGATGGCTACAAGGAAAACGTCGGGAATGCAGACGGGGGGGCGACTCAACACGTCAATCTTCTTCACTTCCGCCATTACCAAGGAGCCCGCGAGCTCCGACTTCCCATCCTCCTTCTTCGCGGCCGCGCGCTTCGCCCTCTCCACCAGGATGACGTCGAGGACAGAATTCGGGATCGGGGCCAGCGTCGTCGTGCAGCGTTCGGGGGAGCTGACCATCAACTCCATTTCGGCCTCCGTGTACTTGTAGGACGCGCGGAGGCGCTTGCCGATGTCAACCGTCGACTCGGGCGTCTCACCGTCGTTTACCGCGTCCTCGTACATCCGGGTGAGCTGTTTGCTGGCCGAGTTGACCACTTTGGCCTCGTGGTTGTAGAGGTTTCGTTCGCGCAAAGACATGTCGGCAGGAATGGCGCGATCGGCGGGTGAGGTGCGCCAAGCCTTGAAGTCGAAAGTCTTGGGAAGAGGAAGGTCCAGGCCGCAGTTGGACTTTGCTGGCATGTTGGGGAATGTGGAAAAGTGCGAAAATGTGGCGATAAACGCGTCGAGTGAAGGTGGAAGACGAGACGGCGATGAAGCGAAGAGCAACAGGCGATGAGATTCGGAAATAATAACTACAAATAACGCGTGCAATCTAATCTCCCTTATCTACCACTCAGGCAGGCTCGTGCCTCGCTAACCTGAGCTCACAGTAAGGAACCTGCCCCCATGGTCGCGGAATGTCGAGAGGTCGCAATCCCACCCGGGTTGATTGAGTCCATCAACTCCAAATGCTCGAGTCCATACATTCAGGGCGGAGGACAGAGTAAAGAGTGAGGAGGTACCTCGGCACGCGAAACAATGCGTCCGGAGAAGAGATCACAGCCGGAGTCCCCTTCAGCGCCGGGGTCGAAGCGTGGGTATATGACATCCCCGCGCTTTCCATACAGAGGGGAATATATTTTGTGTAGAGCGGCAATTTGAGGCGGCAAAAGGCAGGAGTCAAGACGGCGCCCATCAGTGCACAAAAGGGCCCCGGGATCGAAATTACAAGTGTCGGGCTCCGTGATGATCCCGTCGAGCACGCTGTTGATGCCGTCGCACTGACGCATAATTTCCGCGGCGATGACTTTCCACAATTGTGGCGGTATAAATGCCGGAGAGGACGCACAGAGTCGGGGGCACCGATGGCGCGACCGAGCATGCCCGACCAGTGGACTAGGTGGTTGAAATCCGTTGCAGGCGCCCCTGCGAGGATTCCGTCAAAGTCGATTGGATATTTCAGGGCTGCTTGAGTTCTGTTTCCCGATGCCCGCCTCGACGTGGATTGCACGGGCAGCAAAGTCATTGATCACCTCTGGATGATTTAGAAAGACGTCGCTATCCGTCCCGTCGTGTCCGTTGTTGGAACCAACAGTGGCAAAGTGCAGAGACGTGCCGTAGTCCAAGCTCCCGTAATCTATACCTGCCAAGATATTAATGTGAGCGAATGCAACGAATTTCAGCGCACATCCACCGAGGCCACCGTTCCCAGTCACCAAATCGGCCATACCATTCATCAGGGAGCCAAGCCTCAGCGCGCATCGACGAGGTATCGGTGGTGTTGGTAAAGAACTGCACGCGACAAAGGGCCGTATGCACATCAGCGCTTTCGGCGCATGGTCCATGTGCATCAACTTTGGAGCCCGTTGGGACATAGGAAACGTCTATGATAGTTGTATTCTCAAGTTGCAAAGTAGTCTTCAGCGCGAGGCAAGCGACAGCGGCGGGGGATAAGTTCGTGGGGGTCCAGATAGACAGGCCGGTCGTCAACAATTTGCGAGGAGTTTGAAGCTGATATCGGAAAGGTCCATGACCGGAGCAAGCAAGGTGGGATGAGGGCAACGGGTTCGGATCTGATAGCTCCATTTCCGCAGAACGGCACAAATAAACATGTCAAAACTCTGGCGGACATTCCCACGGTTGAATAAATGTTTGTTGTGTAGATGTAGGAAGGAGCAGGAGCCTATTACCATTTGGCACTTATGGTACTATGCGGATACTTCCTCGTCGCGAGTTACTTTTTGTCCCTTGGTGCATCTAATTTGCGCGCTATCAGAGGTCATACTGATCTATGTGTTGTGTCAATTCAGATGCGCTGAAATCCAAGCTCATACTCACCGCCGCAGTCAGATTTAAAGGGGCTTCGTTTAGAGCGCGGAGCGTCGCCCTCGAGTTCAGACTGGGAGAAAATGTCAGTGAATCACAACTTGCGAATGTGAAATACCCTGACCTTGCCAGGAGGGAGTTGGAGAACACTTTGCAGTGAGTGTTATTGCGGGACGGAAGGTGGAGGAATACGGTACTTACGCCGCGGCCCTACGAGATATACTGAAACCCATATAACTGAGGAGCTATCGTGGATCAATGGAATGGGCGATTAATTTCGACAACGTACAGCTCTCCATTTCTCTGACAAACTAGAATTTGAAGTCGATGGATCAGAGTTGAACGTGAGTAGCATATTGATACGTACGAGTGCCAGCGTAAGGATACTCATGACACTAACAAAAGATTGAGAATGAGGTCGTAGCATTAAAAGCAAACTGACCTGGTTAACATGCCAGTCTCTGAAAATAGTGAGTGGAAATGAGAAATGTGTACAGACCTCTCACAAACCTATGGTCCACGCGATGAGTTTATCCATCAAAAGGGCGGTTCTATGCATATGAAGATGTAAACTAATCAGATTTTCGATAAATAAAATCACACCTCTTATACGCATTGGTACGCTGGCGATAAAGGAGAAATACCAACGTCACAGTTATCGCAACGTCGTTCGTGACGCTGATACACCAGTCGGCCATGATGAGCCACTCCCATTGGGCCAAGTAGCCCGGCATGGATTTCATGCGCAGGGCCGCGGCAGCGCCTACCATATTCACTGTGAAGCGCACAAACGACAGAATCCATGACAGCGCCGGAATATACAATTTCTTGGAAAGTCGGTAAATCCGGAGTGAGAAAAAGCTTTGAACTGATTGTGGAGTGAGCCGGATATCACATAGAATAAATTCGCGAATACCGCAAGGTTCTATAACGCCAGTGAAGAACACGGCCAGAACAATCGATTTCGGCATTGGTCCAAAGAGCCGCTCAGGCTGCCCGTAGTCGGATATTGTGTAGGTGTAAAGTCCGTGCCCGATGCAAATTGCGTGCCCGAGCTCGCAACACCTGCCGAATACAGCATGCTGAATTAAAACAGGTCCGGAGCCCTGGGGCAGCAGGGGTGGCTTACCATATCAACATGACCTGGATGCAGCAATGGTAAGACATCGTCTTGAGTTTAAATTATTTCCTGTAGCTCACCAACGCTTTGAGTTTCACAGAATCGTCGGGGAAACGGCTGTAATAGAAGTAGGCCTGGCTTGTCGTTATACCAAACAGCAAGACGGAAACCAAGACTCCGATTTGGAGAGCACCTAAGTAAAGATCAACGACGAAGGCAATTCCACGCATCCCGTACGCACCGATAGTGCTAGTTGGATCGAACGATATAGAAGAGCTCATCCTGGTGCGAGTGGGTGCCTACTCCACGGTTAAGATATCTAGCCAGGATTGCAGCTATATGTTGAAGTAAGCCCTGGATGATTGCAACTGGGGAACCTTGTTGCAATCTGATAGAGTACAAGTCTGTAACTATTCTACTTTTATACTTTATCCAGGCTGTATAACAAGTGCTAAAGCTGTTAAGTATTCTGCCATTGTCCTTCCAAAAAGGTAATCCTGACTGCGGTTAGCTGTGAGCTCGCAACAGCTTGTATACAGCTTTCTCAGATTTCAACACACCCCTTCAAGCTGTGAAGAGCTCGCTTGCTCGACACACTCGAGACGAGAGAAACCCGCACCCCCTCAAACCAAATATTCCATCCACCGGTGTTCAAATCCTAAACCAAGTGCGTGAATCCTCTGTGAATATCGAAATGGTCGTTGTGGTGCGTCCATGTTGGCGTTCAGCTTGCCAAAATTCAGAAACGACGGGGTGGTCAGACTCCACACGCAAATACGTCCCGGAGTGAGTCTGCATCAAAGCCTTCTTCATCAACCTCTTCGCCATCTTTCCCTCCTTCTCCACACCCTGTCTGAGGACCCTGCGCAACTCCTGCGCTGTCTTCGCGACCAAAGCGCGAGATGCCAGTTCAACAGATGTAATGCTGGGGAATATTGACAAATGGTAGAGCGTCGATTGGGATGTGTATGTCTAGCACTCGCTTGGCACTAGCAGATGAGGGAGCCTAGCCCGAGCCTAGTCTAGACAATGAACAGCGAACGGCGAATAAACAGGCGACGGCGAGCGGTACCCCAAACGAGAAGGCGGCAACTGCCTGGCATCGGCGTGTTTCGACGGGTGACTCGACGATAGTGACGACGTCGGTCGTGGTACCCCAGGCAGGGTGTCGTGCTGGCGTATTGAGACTTCCCCACAAGCGGGGTAGTACCAGATTGTGTTGAAGTAAGCCCTGGACGATTGCAACTGGGGAACCTCGTTGCAATCCGGTAGAGTACAAGTCTGTACTTTCATACTTTATGCAGGCTGTATAACAAGTGCTAAAAGTATTCTGCCATTCTTCTTCCAATAAGGTAATCCTGACTGCTGTTGGCTGTGAGCTCGCAACAGCTTGTATACAGCTTTCCCAGATTTCAACACTATAACCACTTTTTGGTGGCGGGAAGCAAACTGTTTGAAGTCCAGAATACACGAGAGTGCGCCGCCGCGAATAGTGTATGTACGTGGTTTTCGAGGGGTCATTGGCAGCAGACCCTGTTTTCTAAGTCCCATCCGGTTAGGCACGCCACTCGAGGAGCGCGATAATGTAATGAAAATCTGGTGTCGTTCTGTCAGCAGAGTCGTCTGCTAAATCCGATACTGTCTACCGCCATTCACCGGGCCTTCACCATGTTCGTGAGCGCGTTACCAATCCTATGACCTTATTTTTCATCAAATATTCGAGCTTTAGTTCGGAACTTTTACTTCGAAGTTTACCTGGCTAAGCGAACATGACAGGTCGTGGGAACTTTGTACCCGAAGTACCGAACTTTTGTGAACATGTACTTGTAGGCACTACCCGAACCTCTTGTGAACCTTTGGTTTCGCTTGATACAACCGGTGGTCGGGGAATGAGTGATCTGGTGGTTCCCTTACCGGGCTGTGGTTTCTTTAGCGAGACACAGCTACCAAATTGGGTTACTTAGGGGTTCGGCTAAACTGGCCATTGATCGCCAACTGATTTGAGCTCAGCTCAGAATATCAAAGTATTCGCTCCTGTGTGCCCGTTTTATCACACTGATCATAAGTCCAGATCATGCTTGTTGACAACAACGACACTATTTACCTTAGCAGATAACCTCACTCTCTGCTTCCCTTGATGATTGCAAGTGAAGCCCTGTCTTTTTGCACTTGCTTCCTCGAGTGTTGCATCCAGCCTCGTTCCTCTTGTGGGCTGCCCAGGCTCATACATCTCCGAAGAACCTTGTTCTTGTTGTCAGTTGATTCACCACTGGCTGCTCTGTCAGTTGCTCAATGGTATCGACAACCACACCTTTGCTCAGAGTAAATTTATACCCTTTCAACCTCCCATTTTATGACTTTGTCGCTCCCTTCATCGTCTACTTTGCTCTTCTGCTTACTCTAAGCCTTTACTACTTTTAATCTCCTCAATTTATTATAGCCCTTTATCACTCGTTTAGTTTCTTTGCTGCCTTTCAACTCCCTCCATCTGTTTGTTCTACCAATTTTGTGCTCAATTTTTCGTACCTCTATTACTCTTTAATTGCCTTTTCATCAACTTAGTTTACTCTGGTTGTAACTTGCGGATGACCTCATAAATGTGATATTTTTGTGTTCCCCTTTCAGCATTGATACCAGCTTTGATCTGTCCATTTTTGTTCCATGCTCTGTTAGTCTAGAGGTTTTACATCCCTAACTCTATTCAAGGTTGGTGATGGGGAGCCACATCACCGTAAGTTCGAATCCCGCTGTTGTACTATTGTTTACCTTTCTCCCGCACTCTTTGCATTTCTTTCTTATGTTTTTTTAAAATTTTTATTTCCTCGCACTCTAGCTCTGGAGAGAACAGCGGAAATACCAAAGTTGAGGAACAGTCAAAATGCAGTGTTATTTAAAGTACGACAAAAAGCTAAGGCAATGCTCCATGAATGAATGATGTCCAAGTTCACAGCAAGACCACACTAGAGTGAGGCACGAGTATCGAATATCACGAATATTCGCGCCAAGCCATTCGCGAATTGCGAATATTCGTATTCGTGAATTGCGGTGGCAGTGCTATTCGTGCGAATGCGAATATCAGGTTTTGGAAAAGTTGATATTCGCGAATATTCGTCGGCTAATCCTAGGTTAATCACCGCAACCTCGGAACGGAGAGAACCAACCATATGTTGACAGATTCCTGAGTAATCTGTCTGTTTCAACCAACCATAAGGGTTAGCACTGTAATGGGGGTGGAAAACATGTAAGATACATGTTTTAAAGGTGGCGGGAAGTCCATCTGATGGTATTGATCTTCGATCAAATATTGATGTGTTAAGTCAGTGGAGTTGTTCAGAGATTTAACGTGGACACGTCTTCGGAGGAAGCACAAAAGTTAATTTGATGGCATTGATGGCTGATCAAATATTGATGTGTTAAGCTGTTGAAATCATTGAAATCGTTCAGAGGCTTAACGTGGACCAGAAATTAGGTAGAGCCACCAAAATAATAGTTGAGAAGTGTGGCTTTGCTCTTGAATCAAAACACAGAATTTACAAAGACTAGGGTAAATTTAAAATATACTATGAATACCCAGATCACATGACAACAGGGATCATCTGAAGTCATTGTTGTTGAAGACGACAGCTCATAGTTCAGTAGCTGAAATTGAACTCTATATGCATGCTATTCATGAATAACTCACAACTAACGAGTATTCAAACTCGCTGAATATGAATAGTTGCCACTCACGAGTATTCGCCAATACTGCTTACTAATCAATGAATATTCGCCATCAATACTCGTACGAATGCGAATATCACTTCTCCAACTTTGATGAATATTCATATTCACGAATGTATATTCGTGCTTCACTCTAGACCACACCACTGTGGGATGACGGCCTCTAGAGCAGTGACCCTGGTCGGGGTAAAAGGGACCCTGTGGCGATTCAACTGGGACTTCATTGAGATGCTCAGGGGGTCCAACTTGTCCCAACCAGGAAGTCCAGCCTGTCTCTTCTGCATTGTTTTCGCGCTGTGAGTGTAGGAAAGTGTCATCGTAAAGCCCCTCCCAATCAACGCCATAGACCTCAAGCTCTTCCTCCGATAAATCTGCAGCCAGAGCATGCCCATGCACCCCATGCACAAGTGTGTTGAAATAGAACATGTTGGCAGGAGCCCGACTCAGATTGGGTCCATTCCGGTGCTCGTTCCACGAGTGGGCGAAGAAAGTAAGTTGATGGTTGATTGTCGGCAGGGAGAGGTGGTGGAGAAGCCAGATATGGTTCACGTTGTTGATATTGAGCCCGTGGTGCAGCTCCAGCATTGTGAAGTTTTTACTCCAGGTGCCCCCAACCTGGGCTGTAACATTAACCCAAAGCTGCTCGATTCGCACATTATGGATGCTCCTAGAATCTCGCAAGCAAGAATGTGACAGGGGCTCAGGTGGTGAGATCTGATACCGGCCCCATATATAAGAGCCCCAGCGAACACCACAGTGCTCTTCCATCCATCCTGTGATCTCGATGTTTTCCACACCGTGGTCCCCATGGAGACACGACTGTACACCAAAAGTATGTGCTGCCTCGTAGAAGAGCATCAATACCGTGCTCCCCCGGTTATTGTCGCTGGCCTGCAGCCCAGTAATGAGACGGGAGTAAGCCATCAATGAATCTATGGATTACAACTCCCCAGTGGATCAAACCTTAAGAGCACATTAGGCGGAACAGGCCTAATATGAACACAGTACTCCTACCATGCTGTCCGTTGTAGTGCCAGAGTGAGTTTGGGCCAGCGACATAGTATTGCCGTCGGCGAATTTGGATGCGTTGGAATACACGATGGACCGGATTGATGTGACAGAGTGATTCACGGATGCGGTCCTGCTGGACACGGTGGCCAAGTCGGCGGAGCATTCCATCAAGCATGCTAATTCCTGCACGCCGGAAATGTGTACGCAATTGGAGTAAGAGACTGTCTAACTCTTAGTCTGTGATCGTAGAGAGGTCACCAGTTGAGGGTGGCGGGGGAGGTACGGCATTGGCAACATCAGCAGGCATGACTTGTGGCACTGCATAATCGGAGTCCAACCGCAATCTGAGTCCCAATGTGCAACGTGTGGGAACATTACTGTCTATCTTGGTCTGCCACGTCCTTTCTCGCGACCTCAACCTCCCAAATACCCGGCTGATAGCAGGCCGGGGAAAATAACTGTTTAACCGTTTATAAACTGTTTGCTTATCGTTTAGAGGCCCCCCTAAATTAAACGAAAACATCAGGAAAAAACGATATGAGTATGCTGCGCTCTGTAGCTCAAATACCTGTGGTAACCCCGTAGGCAAGTAAGTCTCCCTTATGGTAGTCGCGTGTAGCTCCGCGCCAAGATCTGATAGCATCTCGTAGCCAACACTAAGATCTCCGTAGCTCTCCCGTAGCACTCAGTACCCACGGTAGTATGTTTAGGTTGACGCCCGGTAGTGCCTAGTAGCTTACAATAGCTTATAATACCAGACAGTAGACACAGAAAAAAGGGGCATTTATTAACATGCAAACTACAGACATGATATCACTATACAGAAATTATACAATCCCCACTGGCGAGAGAGAGGACTTGGCGAGTGCAGCAACCCACGATGCACTAATAGAGAGAAGTAAGCACATAGAAAATTAAAAGACATAAGACATACCGAGGTCAAACAACTCGCGACTCGGGCTGTGTGCCCCCCGCGGGCAGGGTGCAAAGATGGCGGCTCTGCCACCCGTGCCTGAGAAGGAAGGGCCAGATACAATCCAAACGGTTCTATTCATTTAAAACATTTATAAATGAAGACAGTTGGAGCCTTAACAAGCTGTGCAGAAACTGATTGAGATGGTATCAGTGTCTCCATTTATTGACCAATTTGCATGCAGTTTGAAGCAGGAACATGATCTCAAAAATGTGAATCTAATGATACCAAATACTCCTGCTGTGGTGATATACAGAGGTCGAGAAAATTGCAGCCTTATTTACATGTATTATGATCCCAACATGATAGCTTCCTGGTATGGAATCTTGATCTGGATCACACTCGAAACCAAGGGGAGAGGGTGAAAGCCACCAACAGTGGATGCAGAACCACAGCCAAGCTGCCGATAGAGTTAATCTACATCATCCCCGAGTTCAAGTTCAACTTGATCAAAGTTCGACTTTAAAGTTCAAGTTCCGAGTTTGTTTACTCTTTCTGGAAGTTTTTGACCTGAATGCTCAACTTGGCCAAAAAGTTTGAACCAGTGACTAAACTAGTAGAAAATGTACTGTCTTCACATTCATTTGGCATGAGATCTAGAATAAATGATGAAAAATGAGTTTATAGGTTTGATGGCTGCCGCGCTTAAGAGAACAGGTGCGACATTGATAACACAATTCGATGGGAGGTTTGACACCTCACGAAAGAGGATTGTATAAACTCATTTTTCATCATTTATTCTAGATCCCATGCCAAACGAATGTGAAGACAGTACATTTTCCACTAGTTTAGTCACTGGTTCGAACTTTTTGACCAAGTTGAGCTTTCAGGTCAAAAACTTCCAAAAGGAGTAAAGGAACTCGGAACTTGAAGTTTAAAGTTGCACTTTGATCAAGTTGAACTTGAACTCGGGGATGATGTAGATTAACTCTATCAGGAGCTTAGCTGTGGTTCTGCATCCACTGTTAGTGGTTTTCACCCTCTCCCCTTGGTTTTGAGTGTGATCCAGATCAAGATTCCATACCAGGAAGCCATCATGCTGGGATAATAATACATGTAAATAAGGCTGCAATTTTCTCAACCTCCATATATTACCGCTGCAGGAGTATTTGGTATTATTAGATTCGCATTTTTGAGGTCATGTTCCTGCTTCAAACTGCATGCAAATTGGTCAATAAACGAACACACTGATATTTCTCAATCAGTTTCTGCACAGCTCAAGGGGATCAAAGATAAGGGGGAAAAAATCACCTACAATTTTATTTTTTCAAAACTTCGGGCCTACCCCTCCCTCCCTCCCTCCCTACATAATGGTGATGCTATTACATTCCCTTTTAGAGAGGGATATCCGAGGCGGCGGAATATCAAGCTCCGATATTCTTTCGCAGTAGGAAGTGGCTGTAGCAGTGATTTTATACCAAAATAAGAGCACTACATGAGAAGAAACTTTCTCGTTGAACCATCAATGTCCTAGACTCCTGGCACTTAACATTTACACCGGGCGGTTGAAACTTGGTTCAAAACTGACTGCGGTGACCCAACCTTGCTAATGGGAGGCCTGTAATTGCACAGTTATACTCTTAAATCATGTTTAAGGCCCTGCATTAATCCTAAACTTTCACAGGACCCTCAACCCCTCCCCCTTCTGCCTCATATGGCAATTCATTGCCAGATAATACAGCGGTTTTGAAGACTTGCACATTCAGACAAATCTGGGTCTAATGCTTGCTAAACGATGTACAGGTCGTGTAACAGCTGGACCTAGATGCATCGCACCACGGCCATCCCACTGTGGTAGAGCAGGTACACACTGGTCGGCCTGGCAGGCCCAGAGTCGTTCTCAATCTCAATTTCTTGCAGTTTGCATATGAGCATCACTCTACCAGTGGTATTGGGTGTTTGCTGAATGTCTCGGGGTGTCGTTCGGTCTGCCCTTCTATAACAAGGCTGTGTTGAGCCCCCGGTGACATCCTTCGAGGGCCCTCCTTCCGAAAATGCTGAGGTGCCAGAGGCCCCCCTGAGTCTGGAGGACAATATTCTCCCCCGCCGCCCTCGACTGGTGACCTCTCTACGATCACAGAATGGGAGTTAGACACCCTCTTACTCTGATTGCGTACACATTTCCGGTGTGCAGGAATTAGCATGCTTGATGGGATACTCCACCAACTGGGGCACCGTGTCCAGTGGGACCGCATCTGTGAATGGCTCTGTTGCATTGATCCGGTTCATCCTGTATTTTAAATTAATAATCCAGTATTCCAGTGCATCCGAATTCGCCGATGGCTGCAGAGGAAGAGCTCGAGGTCTATGGTGTTGATTGGGAGGGGCTTCACGATGGCACTCTCCCACACTCACAGCACAAAAACAATGCAGAAGAGACAGGCTGCACTGCCTGGCTGGGACACGTTGGACTCCTGAGCATCTTAATGAAGTCCCAGTTAAATCACCACAGGGCCCTTTTTATCCCGACCTGGTCGCCACTCTCAAAGCTGTCATCGCACAGTGGTGTGATCTTGCTGTAAACTTGAACATCATTCATTTATGGAGCATTGCCTTCACTTTTTGTGTTATACTTTAAATAACACTGCATTTTGACTGTTCCTCACATTTGACCTGGTATTTGCACTATTCTCTCCAGAGCTAGAGTGCGCAGAAATAAAATTAAAAAGCATTTTAAAAAAATAAAAAAATGCAAAGTGGGAGAAAGGTAAACAATAGTACAACAAGCGGGATTTGAACTTATGGTGATGTGGCTCCCCATCGCCAACCTTGAACAGAGTTAGGGATGTAAAACCTCTAGACCAAACGGAGCCTAGAGCAAAAGCCTACTGATCAAACCTGGTATAAATACTGAAAGGGGAACACAAAAATCTCACATTTCAGAGGTCATCCTGCAAGTCACAGCCAGTGTAAACTAAGTCAATGAAAAGGAGATTGAAGAGTAATAGTGGGACGAAAAATTGAGCACAAAATAGGTAGAACGAACAGATGGAGGGAGTTGAAAGGCAACAAAGAAATTAAATGAGTGACAAAGGGCTATAATGAATTGAGGAGATTAAAAGTAGTAAAGGCCTACAATAAGCAGCAGAGCAAAGTAGAGGATGAAGGGAGGGACAAACTCATAAAATGGGAGGTCAAAAGGGGATAAATTTACTCTGAGCAAAGGTGTGGTTGTCGATACCATTGAGCAACTGACAGAGCAGCCAGTGGTGAATCAACTGACAACAAGAACAAGGTTCTTCGGAGATGTATGAGCCTGGGCAGCCCACAAGAGGAACGAGGCTGGATGCAACACTCGAGGAAGCAAGTGCAAAAAGACAGGGCTTCACTTGCAATCATCAAGGGAAGCAGAGAGTGAGGTTATCTGCTAAGGTAAATAGTGTCGTTGTTGTCAACAAGCATGATCTGGACTTATGATCAGTGTGATAAAACGGGCACACAGGAGCGAATACTTTGATATTCTGAGCTGAGCTCAAATCAGTTGGCGATCAATGGCCAGTTTAGCCGAACCCCTAAGTAACCCAATTTGGTAGCTGTGTCTCGCTAAAGAAACCACAGCCCGGTAAGGGAACCACCAGATCACTCATTCCCCGACCACCGGTTGTATCAAGCGAAACCAAAGGTTCACAAGAGGTTCGGGTAGTGCCTACAAGTACATGTTCACAAAAGTTCGGTACTTCGGGTACAAAGTTCCCACGACCTGTCATGTTCGCTTAGCCAGGTAAACTTCGAAGTAAAAGTTCCGAACTAAAGCTCGAATATTTGATGAAAAATAAGGTCATAGGATTGGTAACGCGCTCACGAACATGGTGAAGGCCCGGTGAATGGCGGTAGACAGTATCGGATTTAGCAGACGACTCTGCTGACAGAACGACACCAGATTTTCATTACATTATCGCGCTCCTCGAGTGGCGTGCCTAACCGGATGGGACTTAGAAAACAGGGTCTGCTGCCAATGACCCCTCGAAAACCACGTACATACACTATTCGCGGCGGCGCACTCTCGTGTATTCTGGACTTCAAACAGTTTGCTTCCCGCCACCAAAAAGTGGTTATAGTGTTGAAATCTGGGAAAGCTGTATACAAGCTGTTGCGAGCTCACAGCCAACAGCAGTCAGGATTACCTTATTGGAAGAAGAATGGCAGAATACTTTTAGCACTTGTTATACAGCCTGCATAAAGTATGAAAGTACAGACTTGTACTCTACCGGATTGCAACGAGGTTCCCCAGTTGCAATCGTCCAGGGCTTACTTCAACACAATCTGGTACTACCCCGCTTGTGGGGAAGTCTCAATACGCCAGCACGACACCCTGCCTGGGGTACCACGACCGACGTCGTCACTATCGTCGAGTCACCCGTCGAAACACGCCGATGCCAGGCAGTTGCCGCCTTCTCGTTTGGGGTACCGCTCGCCGTCGCCTGTTTATTCGCCGTTCGCTGTTCATTGTCTAGACTAGGCTCGGGCTAGGCTCCCTCATCTGCTAGTGCCAAGCGAGTGCTAGACATACACATCCCAATCGACGCTCTACCATTTGTCAATATTCCCCAGCATTACATCTGTTGAACTGGCATCTCGCGCTTTGGTCGCGAAGACAGCGCAGGAGTTGCGCAGGGTCCTCAGACAGGGTGTGGAGAAGGAGGGAAAGATGGCGAAGAGGTTGATGAAGAAGGCTTTGATGCAGACTCACTCCGGGACGTATTTGCGTGTGGAGTCTGACCACCCCGTCGTTTCTGAATTTTGGCAAGCTGAACGCCAACATGGACGCACCACAACGACCATTTCGATATTCACAGAGGATTCACGCACTTGGTTTAGGATTTGAACACCGGTGGATGGAATATTTGGTTTGAGGGGGTGCGGGTTTCTCTCGTCTCGAGTGTGTCGAGCAAGCGAGCTCTTCACAGCTTGAAGGGGTGTGTTGAAATCTGAGAAAGCTGTATACAAGCTGTTGCGAGCTCACAGCTAACCGCAGTCAGGATTACCTTTTTGGAAGGACAATGGCAGAATACTTAACAGCTTTAGCACTTGTTATACAGCCTGGATAAAGTATAAAAGTAGAATATATATGCAGAATATTCTGAACTGAGCTCAAGTCAGTTGGCAATCAGTGGCCGGTTTAGCCGAACCACGAGGTAACCCAATTTGGTAACTGTGTCTCGCTAAAGAAACCACAGCCCGGCAAGCGAACCACCAAATCAATCATTCGCCGACCACCGGTCGCATCAAGTGAACCAAAGGTTCGCAAGAGGTTCAGGAAGTGCCTACAAGTACATGTTCACAAAAGTTCGGCACTTCAGGTACAAAGTTCCGACGACCTGTCATGCTCGCTTAGCCAGGTCAACTTCGAAGTAAAAGTTCCGAACTAAAGCTCGAATATTTGATGAAAAATAAGGTCATACAAACCGGTGTATCCCTGCCGAAGCGGCCGGCTAAGGTTCGGGTTAGTGGTTTTGGTTAGATGTTAGTGGTTAGAGGTTAGAGGTTCGGGTTAGAGGTTCGGGTTAGTGGTTAGGGTTAGTGGTTAGGGTTAGAAGTTAGGGTGAGGGTCGAGGTATATTTTAATGCTGTTGAAGGGGACTTGTCCATGGAGGACATCAATTGATGGCCGAGCAAAACAAATGCGACACCGTCCAAACAAGTGGGACACATTTCCCTCGTACTTGAGCACGATGCACATCTAAGCGATTGATGCACTCCAATTCACAAGAGTTGCCATCAACCTCACGATGATGGCGCGCAATCTCACGAAACCTCAGGCGCTCACGCACTCACGCACATGTATATTACCCCCATTCACCCCAAAGATACATAGCGGCACCCCTTGAATCGAATGTTGAATCTAGAGGGTACGTTGGCGGTCCGTTCTAAAGCCAACGCTGAACCAAAGTCTAAAGGAGGATGAATTGCGACTAGTGTAGATATTGAAGCTTGAAGACTCAAGAGGATTCTGTTTCATATTGTTGTCGGTTACTCATTGAAAAATTCTTTTCAGCGGCTTCAAGTTGAGCTTGATTGAATACCACTCCTCCGAACCAGTCGCTTGAACCAGTGCGACGGCTTCTGGGGACCGTGGTGCAATGCGGCACTTGAATGGTACAGGCGCGCTCGATCGAAGTATCAGTGATGCTACCGATGTTCCAAAGCGAAAGGAAAATCACCTGGGCAAACATCGGCTCATATTCTATTATTCGTAGGTTAGTTCCAGCAGATTTCCTTTTTCGTCCACGGCTTTCTCGATATTGAAGGTCGCCAACTTGAAGATGGAGACGATGGCAATCCAGAGGAACGAGCACGCTGCGTGTTTTCCCGGACACATTCTAAAGAATATCGAGCCCTGGCGTTTTTGTGCGAGGCTATATATGTTGCAAAAATCAAATTTGCCTTATAATCCCGGCGCATTATAATGGCCTTATAATCGGGTTATAAGGCGGTTATAAGGCCTTATCGGGTGGTTATAAGGGACTTTCAGGTTATAAGGTACTAATAAGACCTTATAAGATGAAAGTCCTTCAGTTATTTTTTCCGACATTATGAGCTAGGGCCGAAACCAACGACCGCGTCGGGAGCTTTTGACCATCGGATTGAGCTTCCCGTCTAGCAAGAAACGTTTTGGGTGGAAAGTATGTGGCTGAGGGTACTGCGCCTACGGAAAATTAATACAGTAAATGGTGGGACACTAAGAAGATAACCTCGTCATGCATAATGCCCCTGGTGAATACAATCAAACCAACGGTAGAAGCACGAGGTAATAAACCAAGCATTGGACGAGTGTATTCTTAGGGATTCTACACCCGCGATGTTCGGAGTTTTCAGTCCCAAAACTTGACACAACCGGAGACCGCGCAAACATTAGAAAATACTGGGGGTGCCTGCACTCACTAAACAGCGCAACGCTCTGCCAGCGAAGGGTCTCCTGAACAAGAGCCGCGACAAACGACACGCGATCCTGATCCGCGGAAGTGGGAAGCGACTTTCCCACCGCAACGGAGTCGATCACCGTGGTAACCCTCTGGGTAATCGGTAGGCACGTTCCTGAGACTCTGCTCTTGTCTTTCTTCAATACCATTCGAGTCGGCAGTTCTATACTCAGTCACGCTGTTAACATTCGTGGTGCTGGATATCAAGCAGAACATCAATGTATATTATGCCCAGAACATCTTTCCTCAGATGGTGAGTTTATCCCAATCAAATCAGGCCAATAAACTCATGCCGTGTAATTCAGGCGGTAATATATGTTGTATGGTAGATTCGCAGCACTAACGAGACTTATATTCTAGGGCCTTGCTCCATTGCTTATTATCTTGCGAGTTGCCGCGGGTCAAGGAAGAATGGAGTGGCACGTTGTCTGGTAGCTTGAAATTCGCGCCAAGCAATAGTACCCTTACCGCAAACAAACTGGATTCGGATGCCTGAGACTCTCTCTACGTTCATTTGTGTGACATTATTCTTCGCGAAATCATATTACTTTATGAATGCAATACAAACGTACCAACAAGCCACCTGGCACCCGTACCATGCCGCACTAACCTTGTCCTGAATAATAAAATACACGTAAGTACATTTTTCACCGTCGTCCTCGAGGACACTCAGTGAAGATCTAAAAACTTTGAAAAGGGGGGAAGTACTCGAGGTCAAACTACCGAGTCGAGGCAACCAAAAGCCAATTTGGAGCGAGACCGCATACAGGGGCAAAGGTTGTGTTTGGATGCCAAAATTGAACCGTGTGAAAGAATCGCGGCACCGTCGGCATTGGACGGTAGGTAGGAAGGTAGAGGACCTTTGTTTATCGAGGCTAGGTCGGATACCGATTTAGCCTCTCGAAAAAAACTTGTCCGAATTTTGGAAGTGCCCTGGCCCCAAGAACTTGTCCGAATTCTGCATCTAGCAGTTGCTCGGTCGAAATTTTGTCCGAATTTTGCTTCCAAGCTCAATCTTCCCCGAAAAAAATCGCAAAGGCTCAAAAAAGCGCAAAAAAAAATGCATTAATCAGTCCCCTCTAATCAATATCCTCCTGCTCATCCTCCTCTATCTCTAGGATGTTCACATAGCGATGTGCTGCCTCAAAATGGGGCGGAATGTTTCCATATTTTCTTCCTTGTCCAATCCATTCGCCGGGGACCCACTAGTCTCTCGTAGACAGACAATACAACAAACTAACTCGTACCTCGTTATGTTGTAGGGACCCACTCAGTATCGTCATCAGAATCGAGTGGGATGGGTGAATTGGAATCCATAGCGGTAGAATTTTGTGAAGTAGAATGTCTCGATGAGAATGTACAGAAGGGTAGCAAAGGTTCAGAACCGTTCAGAAAGATACATAATTATGATTTCCTGAAGTCCATTGTCTACAAAGCAATATCTATGTTGGGCCTTGGTGGCTTCAACCCAATACCAAATACGGTAACCCGATACAATGTCCGAAATTCGATTCAACCTCACCCTCTGAAATTTGTGTCCGAATTTTGGCTTCGAGCTCTAGGCTCCGACGGCCAGTTTTGTCCGAATTTTGACCCAACATCGGACCTCTGATTTCAATTTTTGTCCGAACCGGAGATCCGACATAGGCGCGATAATAATCAAAGGTCCTGTAGGTAGGTAGTATTACACGGCACGGTCCCGCTTAGGAACGCCGGTTTCCAGGAAGTATCCCGATGTACACGCACTAAGTAGCTACATCTTCGTCCCTGGACCTCTCCATATCCCCATAGCCGAGCTCACGGTCGCAGTCCCAGGCTCGCCGCGGTAGAACTACAGGAACACAGAAAAGCAAAGAAGATTAGCATGTCAACAGATCAGCCTACCAGTCAAGTCACTAAACGGAACACGGGAACAGCATAGAAAACCTCCAGAACATCAAACGCAAATTTTGCAACCAGAGCAATTGTCGGCCTCGGATAAATAATGGCTTTAGTTTCGGCCCAATGAGGCATGAGCACCTTATTTCCTTTCTAAATTCGGGACTCTGATTCCGCCCAAGTGGGTATTTATTTTTGTGAAAGTGGCAGGATACTGTATTATTTTGTTCAACGCCCGTCGATAACGAGTTTTTGGTCGAGGTCACGCGTCACCCAGGGGATTGTCGAATGTGGTGGTTCGTCCTACAGCCGGAAAACATGAATGAAACTTCTCCCGCTTTTTCTATCTCGTCGGGCGATAATTCAACCATTTCTCACGTCTGCCTTAGCAAAATGGGCCTCTAAGGCTCTGAGGCCTAAAAATTCAACAAAATCCTCAGCTGTGGTTGAATTTCAAGCTAAGGTGGTGAGCTCCATGAAAATCTACAAAGATCCAAGCCAGTATGTTCCAGATATTCCTATGCAGCCCCAAAACTCATTTGCAACAAAACTCTAAACTTCTAAGGCAGTGTTGAATTCTTTACCCTTGTCACGCTGTCCCACCGCAATGTCGTTGATTCAACGTGTCGTCCATCACCCCTTGTCAATTTGAACGAAATAATACAGTAGTATGTATTGTTTACACTGGGAGTATGTCCATGCTCCATCCTGCTGGGATATAGGATCACACTTGGGATATCTTGGAACTCTGCTCCATTATTCCTGCTGTGTCTGGGGTGAGCTGCACCCCATTGGCAAGCTGTTTCGGTTTTAACATTGCTGGTGGATTTGAGAGCCTTGAACACGTACTGCTGCAGTTAGATGAAGAGATGGCAGCGAGACCTCGTTCATTGCTCGGAGGGTTGCCCTTGAATTGAGGCTAAACATTTCCTTCAGTAACAGGTATCGGAGTAATATAATAGACACCCGCCTGGCAAGAAGAGAATTCGAGTATACTTGAATCAACATGTGGAGAGATTAGCTCTTGAGGCTGGGACATGAACAGAGACATGCACATAATGTGTGAAGGGTGAATGGCGCCGCCCAAATAACTAGTGATCAATTTTCAGCAAGGCCATCCATGGCATGCATGCGAAGACACACAATTGTTTTTCATTGTATGAAACTGTAAAAAGAACAAAGTATCAGGGTAAAGGTTTTTGCGAGAGCCCAGAGAGTGTACACTGACAAAGATGACTTCCGAAATCATCGTCACGCTGAGGAAATTGAGTAAGGGACCGGTAGTACGGTGAGCTAACCTTGTTAACATCCCAGTCTCTATAAAGATTGTGAAGGGAATTGAGCTGCAAAACGCAATCAACAAACCTAGGGTCCACAAAATGAGCTTGTCGAGCAAGGCCACGGTTCTGCAGGATGTGGGTTTACTCTGAATTTGTATTGAATATCAAAATCGAACCTTTTTTGTCCTGACGGGCGCTGGCGAAGAAAGAGAGCAACCAACGCCACAGTGAGGCCCACATCGCTCACAACTCCGAAACTCCAGAATGCTGTAAAGAGCCATCCCCACTGCACTTCGAACTCGACTAGGGATTTCATGCGCAACGAGGTGACCATGAGTGCCGTGCCGCTGATGCAACGCATGGAAGTGACGACGCAGATGAATACTGGGACAAGCAATCTCTTTGAGAAAGCGTAGATTCTGAACAAGAAGAATCCTTGTACTGGATGGTGGTGAGATGCAAAAGGAATATAGGAGCGTTAGGTTTCTCGTACCACATATGATTGGAATACCGCCAATCAATATAGCTATGTCGAGCGCCTTTGGAAGCGGTCCGACCACTGTCTCTGGGCGGCCATAATTGAATATCGTATAGGTGAATAACCCCGATCCTATGCAAACTATGCGCCCGAACTCCGCGAGCCTAAGGCAGTTCAATTTTCAGAGATAAAACCCTCCAGCATCAGACCCACCAAACAATCGCGACCTGTTGGTTTGAAGTGTGAATATATTATATCATTCACTCCGTCTCCGTTTATACCCACCAAGGTTTTGAGTTTCACAGAGTCATCGGGAAAACGGCTGTAGTAGATGTACACCTGGCATGTTGCGACACCGAGGAGGAAATAGGCGAAGAGAACTCCAATTTCGTCGGCACCTACAAAATCAAACCATCAAGGAGTGAGGTGTGCAGAGAGCTGTCGACCGACCCAATGTAGTGCTGAGATCGACAGACAAGCCAGAAGCCATGCGGAATGGTGCGGAGTGGTGAGTGGAAGGAGAGAGCTGTACGCTGGTCGTGGAGTCCGCTGTTACCTTACTTATCAACGGCAGATCGATTTATTCATGGAACCGTCCTCCGTGCCACCAGTCCAATGCACGGTGATTTTGATGTGCCGATGATTCGGCGAATTTGGCTACCGGTCAGCGGGTTCATGAATATTTCGAACCCTTCAGATGCTCATCGACCGCTGGAACGACTGATATCTGACCGGGAGCCAAAATCATACCGTGGGAGATGTTTCGGTGATGTCGGAGTGTGAAATCCCACCTTTTATGCGCTCAATCTTTTTCATGAGTTTCGCAGAAATGTTCTAAACCCGTCGCAGTGGAGACCGGTGGAAAAAGCTAGTAGTACATGATCTAAATGGCACCGCAGCGAGGTTGTCTTCTGCGAAGTTGCATCAATTCGTAGTCTCAACGACAGCAGGGGATAGGCGGAGGTACACCGACGTCAGGGCACATAACCAAATTTTACATCCCGAACTCGGCGGCACCCTGAATCCGCTCATGCCGCACTGTATCAAGGACTGAATGATGCGGACGTAGAGAATAACACTGTCAGTGGGGCTTTGACAGGCAGAACCATCTGAGGCATCCGACCTGTGTCTTGATATATGTTCAGAATCAAGACGATGTAAAAAGTACATTGTCTCGGATTGTTATACGAGTTGTTCTATCCTGGTGTTCTCATTGACTCATTTCTGGCCGAGAATGGACGAGCGGGCGTACCATTACGGCGTGACAACTATAGCTTCCCGGGCGCTTTCCTACGGCTGGGTTAACTTTCGGCCATTGTAGCCGCTCATTGACCCATTTCTCGACGTCTGGATCAGCCCAGGCACCAACGTTATAGCTCAACATGCTGGTGAAATTTTTAAACCATCTTCCCCGTTGGCAAGCCCGGATCCGCTCTCCAATCGGGTCATTCTCCTTGATCTTTTACCAGAATTATTGCCCGAAATGCGCAACGACTTGCTTAGGTCAAGGATCTGCTCAGTAAGTCCGGGAAAGTGACTCATCGGGCATGAAGTTGAACTCTTCATGGAGTCTGTCTGCGGGGTAGAGCGAAGGAGAGGCAGTCGCGGCTCAAGCCAATGCTTGTTAGCCTTCTGTGGGAGGGATGAAAGACTCATCAAATGTTACACCGAATCTACATTGAAACAATAAATGAAGGAAATATACAAGCGACAGATTCCACCGTTTAATCAAGCTCCAGCCACGCCCCCTTTCGCCGCCTTATATGTCAACTGCAGCGGATCTGTGCTATACATCACCGTGCCGACGACCTGCGATAGTGCCTGCCCGACGCTACGCCCCTTAGCCACGCCGTCCGCCCGGCGCTTAATCTGCACTTTGTTCAGCCGGCCGCTCAAACTGCGAAGGGAAATGAGATGAAAGAAAGTCCGCTCACCTGACACCCCATAACCAGGCGGTCCCTCTCCCTCGCGTCCGGCGCCTGCTCATACGCCGTGAAAAGACTATTCACGGTCGGGAACGCCTCCGTGATGCCTTCAGCCCCTGCGCTCGTGAGGCGGTGGACCTGGCCGAGCATCTTCACCCAGGTATCGGCGGGGGAGGTCCCCGTCTTTTGGTTGGTATCGGAGCAAAAAGGGAGGTGCGAGCGGGTAATCAGTCTACATTATTATACTGTGAATCATGGGAAGGACAAAAGGGGGGAACAAGACGCACTTGTATGGTTTGATTCCGAGGTCGGCACTCAGGTCGTACAGACGTACTACGGCATCGTCAACCTTGTCGATGTACAGCAGGTGAACATGCTCAGCCATCTGAAGCGCAGCCAGGGCACGCTCGATCTCGGGCTTGGTATACTGCAGAGCCTGAGAAATAAACCAATAGAGCCCAGAGATTAATACTCACTCGGATTCCAGTCTTGCGCCGAAAGTACAGCGTGAGTCCATCAACCATCACGAATATCTGTACTTTGCGGGGTGCACAGGCGGAGCGCACGCGCCTCACCACGTCCTTCGCACCATTCTCCTCCTTGATCCAGCGCGCCAACTCGTCCGCCTTGACATAAACCAAATATGTGTCTTCATCGCGGACGTATTTCGGCACAGGCAGCCATGCGCGCGACTCGAGGTCGTACTCTGCCGTCATGGTGCGCCGCCAAGTAAAGACGTCGAGTCCTCGGACAAGGTTAGTGGACGCGGTTGAGACGGGCATGTTGAACTGTGTGGTGTGCTCGCGGAAGGCTTTCTCAAGCTCCGAGTCGCGCAGAGAGGGCGGGAAGACGATCTCCATGTTCTCGAGGGTCTTCTTTTTGTCGTTGACGAGCTTGTTGGCTTCCAAGTATGTCTTCTTCGCGGCCTTTTCGTTTGCCACGGCTGCCGCCTTCTCTGCTTTCTCGGCGGCTTTCTGCGCCTTCTTCTGCGCGGCCTCTTTCTGTTTCAGCGCCTGAACGGCGATTCAGGGCCTGATAACTGGCAATAAATTATTCCCACCTTTGCTTCTGCCTTTTCCTCTTCGGTCTTGCGGGGCTTGCGAGTAGTTTTGGTGCCACTTGCCGCAGCCTGCGCAGATTTGAGTGAAGCTCAAAGCGCGATACGGTGCCACTCGCCTTGCGGGAAATCTTCTTGGGCGACTCCTCTTCATCGCTGGAGACTGCGGCATAGTCGACAGTAACCGACCTAGAGGACGCTGACGACATAGAGTGGCGTTTCCTTTTCGCCGTTCCCAAACCGAGAAAAAAGGCGGGTTCGGCAGGGGCTGGAAGCTCGTCATCGCTGCCGCTGCACAAATCGACGAGTTCTTCTTCGTGGAAGGAGGAGTTCCGAGACAATTGGGATGAAGATGGCGGCGGCGCGCGCGCGTCGTCGTCGGAATCGGAAATTTCAATCACATCCGAAGAGAAAGGCATGACGCGAAATTCGCGGAGGAGTACGCGTTGGAAGCAGCAAGGAAAGCCCACGAAAGGTTTTGACGCGAGATGGCAAAGATTCGACCGTGGTGGACGTTTGAGAAAGGAGAAAGGGAGTCACGCACGTAACGGCAACATCATCACTCGGCCCGGGAAGACCGATCGCATCTGCTGTGTTCAAAATATTTTCTCGCGCCGGTCTTGGCGCCGGTTGCAAAGGGTAGAATGGTCAAACAATGCATTCCTCAGGGTGTAAGCCTTACTGTCAGGCAGCCCATGGTGCAACTAGATTTGTGTTACCTTGGCAGAGGGTTCCTGAAGATCTTCGTAGAAGTTTTTCGTTGACACATCAGCAAAAGCACAATTTACGCGCCATCTTTTGATCTTGTGATGTCGCGTAGATCGCGTCCACGAGAGTACGCGAGCTTTCGATGGATTCTACATTTTTGTTTGGTCTTTCTACTTACCGCACCCTCACATTGGGCTCATTTGTGGCTGCAGATGGCTTGCTCTTGACCCATTCAATAATTTTTACACGTTGAACTATTCGTATCGGCCCGTATTTCATCCAAAGCTGTGCTCGCGTCGCTCGCGTAGACTCCGTCGCGTGTGATTTTTGACATAGCTCGTGATCGCGCACACGCGCGGTCTTTGACGTCTTGTGGACTCGCGTACGCGCGCGTGCGAGCTCGTACGCGACCTCACGCGCAGATTGTGAAAATCCCGATGCAGGCACCCGAACTACAACAAACGAGGGACGAGTTTACCGTTGTAGCGTCTGTTTATAAGAGACTACACCCGAACCAAGAACGCACTGCTCCTTGACTGCCCCGGTAGTCTCTCGCAGCCAGACGCTTCAACCATGACGCTCGTACCTCGCTTGTTGAACTGCCCCGGCGCGAAATGCGCGTCTTTTGACCGTTGTTGCTGACGGAGAAGCTATCTGGCCAACTTGATAGGGGGGCAGGAATTTTGCGACAGTTACCGCGGTGCGGATAGTAGGGCGCAAGCTCACGAATAAAGCATTCCAGGCAGACCTCGGGATTGGTCGATAAGTCATGTTTAGCATTCTAGCACCATAAGATCTTCGAAACGTTTGGGTGTCCATCATATAAGCCAGATTAAATTTACCAAGGGAATACAGGTATCCAGGCGGTTTCTCCTACTGAACGTTCCTGCTCGAGTTGTGAGTGAACGTAAATCCAAGAAAGACCTGCTGGAAAAGCACGCCGGAAACTTCAACGCCGTTCCTCGACGTCGGAGGTACTCTCAAAATCCGCGGAGCCGTCCTCAGCGTCTAGCCCTTCCCCGAGATACTCTGACTCTGACCATGGCCTGCCAAAGTTCCCGACAACTTGAAAGGAGAGATCGACCGAAGAAAATGTTCTCTTATAGACCGCTCTCGAAATATATCTTGGCCCGGAAATGATCATCTTCTCTAGTTTGCACCCAGATTTCGATATAAAAGATATCAAGGAGTCAAGGGGATCGTCAAGGAGTCGTTCCGGGATATGGAGCTCGCGAAGAGCAGGAACGGTGAGAGTCTTTTCATATCCTTCACCTCCCATTGTCCGCCGTAGTCGAGAATAGTCAATGATTCTAAGCGCAGAAGAGTCACGTTGGGCCAAGTTGTGTTGCCGTCGACCAGTGTGAGGAGCCGCGACCCGCAGTGGACCAAGTTGGACGTCTGCTGCAAGATCGGGAAACAATCGTCGGCGGGTAATCCCCGCAAATATAGCGAGGTCAATTGGGCCCATGGTAAAATAGCGCTTTGAGCAGCGAGCTCGTCGATGACGACCGAGCGCAAGAGAGGCGCCTCCCCAAAGTACGACTGGATCGCAATGCACATCATCGGGGTCCTCCTGAAACTGGAGATCGAGGTGGCGAATCAGAGGCATCGGGTCCTCAAGTGTGAAGAGATTGAAAGGAACCGTTAAAAGGTTAAGCTGCAGATATTCCCAGCGTGTACGGTGAGGATTAAGTGCGGCTAGGGTATCTGGGACCCATTCATATTCAAGCTCGTAGGTCCAGTCAGGGGTGCCCACTTCTGCGATTTCAATCGACATGGGGCAGGAGCCGGACCTGCTGAGCCAGTGGTCCGTGTCATAGGCCTGGTGGTTGAAGGGGATCTCGGAATTGAAGGGTAACACCACGGCCCTCCAGAGCGCGGGGGTAGCTAACGCTATTTCTCTCCACTTCCGACAAATATGCGTTAAATTCGTTGGTGACAGAATCCCGGTGGGAGGAGGACATTTCGGGTAGACCGGCAGGAAGTGAACGAAAATTTCCGACACGATTTCGTTGGGTAGCGTCAAGACTGGGTATTTGTACGAGTCCAGCCATTCTTGGACCGCCAGTCTTTGAGCGCGCACTGCAGAGAGTACACGCTCAATATCATCGATTAGGGCATCCAAGTGTGCGGCACGAATGCGGCCGGCTTGGAGAAGCATGAACAGTTAGATCTGCACCTAGTGTGAGTTTCTTCGAGTAGCGAACTTGCAGGTACTTACGCGTAACACAGCGTTAGGTGGGGTACGAGTTAGCTTAGATCCGCCACGAAGTTGCAGGAGACCAGAATTTCGCGCCTCTTTGTGTGAAAGAGAAAAGCAAAGAAAGAAAATGATCATCAGTTGGCACACGGAACAGATCGTAAGGTCTACCGATAACCTCCGAGACTGGTTTGAAGTAGAGCGAACTCGAGCGAGCTTCCGGTAACTTACACGAAGAAAATTCTCGCACCTAAGTATGGAGTTGTGCACCTGCATCGCATCAAGGAAATTTTCTCTTGTGTTGAGGGAGATACGTATACAAATTCATGGTACATACAACAATGTCCTGGCGTCAGGCCTTAACAGTAGTTTCAAGAGCTGGTCTTCACAGGCACTGGTTCGCCAACCCGCTCGTACAAAATATCGGAGCGCACAGTGCACTTCACGCCCCCAGTGACCTATTTATTCACCGATCAGATAAAATGTGTGAACCGATGAGCAAACTCACCTCTTCCCCAGTATGCAATAAATCGGCATGTTGAAACACCAACACGCGTCCCGGGATAGCCTCAACGTCAGCGTAATTCTTGGCGGACGTATCTAGAAAGCGCGTGGTGCCGCCTTTGGCAGGGATGAAGCTCTCTTTTGAGCCAGAAGCATCCGAAGGAAGGTAGAATTGGAGCGTGTAAAAGGTCCGTTGGCCAGTTTTGCTGTTGGTTGGTTAGCCCGGGATATATTGTTGAGCAATGCATAACGCACTTGTCAAAATACGCGCCATCGCAGTGCCTGGACCGAAGCGGTTAGGGTCCGCGAAGTAGTCTGGAGAGAGCCCACCGCGTACCTTCTGAAGAAACCGCCATTAGGGTAACGTAAGAACCTAAGCCAGCGTTTTTTAATTGGGACACTCGAAAAAAAAAAGCGTTCTTGCCTGAGCCGCTCATTGAGGCGGACCATCCGCCACTTCTGTATAGCCTTGGTATTCCCATTTAGATACGTCGTCTGTTCGATTTCCTCGATATCCTTGAGATGTGGCCGGACCTTCTCAAATATCTTTTCGGACAGTTCAAATGAGTCGTATATGATGCGCTGGCCATTCCGGTATGACGGGAGGGTGTACGCTGAATTTGGGCCCGCATTCACTTGCGCTACTTCCCAGGGGGCGGAAGCCTCTGCTTCGGCGAGACAGGCAGAGAGCTCGGATTCAGAGAAGAGAGAGTCGAGAACGACGGCGTAGCACCCGTTGTATTCGTGAAGACCAACAGCGCTAAAGTCAACCGGTCCTGCGGGAATATAATGCGGCCCCTGCGACGGTTTGTGACTCGGAAACAGGGAACATTTGTATATAGCACCTACCGAACGGCCAAAGAGTTTAGCGAACATGAGGGGGGTAATATTGAGATGAATGAGATTGAGATAGATTGGGCGACCTTGAGACTTTAAAGGGATCGTGTCGTGGCAAGTCGTGTCGAGTCGTGGAAGATGAAGGGCGCATCAAGCACAGCTTCCTGATTTGGCGGAGCCGAGTCGACGAAAATCGCGGAAAGCCAGGATCGTGTTTCATGCCAGGATCAAGTAATTCATACATTTCGTTATTGTAAAACTGTACACGACACCACATTCTTCCACCCTGAGTACAAGCATAATTCGAGACAAACCGAAATAAAATAATACAGCACCAGCGTCCTTGAAACCGAAAATCCACACGTATACTTGACCAGCGCCTCAAACAGAATCCCTAGGCGGGAGGGGACACTACCGCCAACTCGAGACCCTGCGCGCCGCCCGCTCCCCTTCACCGCGCCGCCCGTCAGAGGAAGAGCCGGAAGGCGTTGCGCGCATGGTCGCCTCGGATGAGCTTGCTCTGCTCCTACTCCCCGATCCGCCATGCTCTTCCTGCTCGTTCCTGCTTAGCGTGCTCCACTCGCTGTCCAGCGAGTCCTCCCTCGCCAGCTTGCCGCTGCGGCTCGCGCGGTGGCCATGGCGGGGAGAGACTGGCGGAGGCGACCGAGGTGCGGTGGTGGGTGATCGGGACGACGTGGGCGACCAAGAGGATAAGGGCGCAGACGAGGGGGTGGAGGAAACAGTAACAAGAACGGGGATGGGACACATGCGCATGCTGTCGCGCTCCTCGTAGAGATTCCACTTCGCGGGATTGGGCATGCGCTGGAGCTTCTGTACGCCGGGGTGCATGCCGTAGAGCGTCTCGGTCTCGGTCTCGGTGCCGTCGTCGTCATCGAGGTAGGCGTTGCTCGAGTACCCGCTGCTGGTCGAGGAGCGGTGGGAGTGTGATGAATGGCGGGAGGAGTTGGAGTGGGTGAGGGGCGAGAGCGGCTCGTGGTGCGCGGGAGGGGAGAACACGACGGGCGATGGGATACGCAAGGTCGAGCGGGGAACTACGCGGGGTGCACGTCCGCCCGGCTGCGCAGCGCGCGACGCGATCTTGGGGACGTCGGAGGGGAAACGCGCCGGAAGGGCGGGGAGCCCTGCGTCCTTCCGCATATTGCGCGTCAATACGGGCATCCTGCAAAGACGAAGACGAGGGATTTACTTCCGTCCAGTCAATCGCGTTTCCCAACCCTCAAATACCTTTACTTCTTTGACACGCCCGCGTTTATTTGCACACGTTAGGATCTTTGTCGCGGTCAGCCTGGCAGATGATCCCATTGACAGAAACCGAAATCGATGAGATGGTGATGGATCCCTTTGTGAAAAAGCCGAGAGTGAGAAGTAGGAGCCTCATGTTGCGGAACAATGGAGAAATCGAACGCGACTAGTAGGTTGGGAGCAGCAGTGCATCACTATTGGGGTTGTTCAAGGTGACAGTCCACGAAAGAAAGGGAGAGTACGCCAGGACTCCAGCAGATGACAGAGCGCAAGGCGTTTTGGGATATTCTCTCTTCAATTTGACACCCAATCGCGCAGATCAAATTTCGCGCCATTTAAGATCCAGTTATAGTCAGAGCTCAGTCATTCGGATTCAGACCATGATAGACAGATGTTGAACGACCAGACTGCGCTCCCTAAGATCCTCGGATGTCGGTTATGAGCTCGCCGCCACAGACAGTGGATCGGCGTCGGGCGATGATGACTTCAGCCGGTGAAGTTCGCTGCATGAGTTTGACTTGTAATCCAGTCATTAGAACTCCATCCGGTGCTCTGTGTGTGGACGCAGCGGCAAAGTCCTGCGGAAAGCAGTGAAAAACTGCGCGCATGAAGGTAAGAGAAACGAAGCGAGGCACAGCCACATAATTTCCTTTCTTGACCATTACCTCCACCATGGAAGCCCTTCGACTACAGAAAAAGTACCCCGAGGTCACTCGCGATGAGATGTTCGACCTCATCAACCGATTCAAGTCCGTCTATTTCACCAGTTATCCACTTTTATTGAAAGAATCATCGCAGTGCGATCCAAACTGATTCGCCGGGACGCGTCGACAAGGCTGCGGTCTTACAATCCCTGCAGTCCAGTGGCGAATCCTACGATTTGGCGCGAGAGACACTCAAGAAGGTCAGTGTGGATGCCAGTGGAAAGGTTGAGCTGGAAGATTGGGTCGAGGTGCGTTGTTGTCGGTGGATATTGCGACGACCGTATCACTCAATTGGGCGCAGTTAAATGTCAAGATGCGGACGCAGGCGCGGTCTGCGCTGCCCACAAAGGCCGGCAAGGTCACTGTCCAGGGCTCCAACGCCAACGTCAGCCACACCATTAACGAGGACGAGCGGACTGAGTTTACAAATCACATTAACAGCGTACGCCACCTTTTGTCGACGAAACGCGACATCTAATGGCCTACATAGGTCATCGAAAACGACTCCGATGTCAGCGCACGCTTCCCCATCCCCACCACCACCATGCAAATATTCGAGGAATGCAAGGACGGTCTTATTCTGTGCAAGCTGATCAACGACTCTGTTCCCGACACTATCGATACCCGTGTCCTCAACAAACCCGGCGCCCGGAAACCGCTCAATGCTTTCCAAATCACAGAAAACAATAACATCGTCATTACATCCGCCAAGGGTATTGGCTGCTCCGTCGTGAATATCGGCTCGTCCGATCTCGCAGAGGGCCGCGAGCACCTTATTCTCGGTCTCATCTGGCAGATCATCCGCCGGGGTCTACTCGCCCAGGTCGACATCAAGCTCCATCCCGAGCTGTACCGACTGTGCGAGGACGGCGAGACCATCGACGACCTCCTTCGCCTCACTGCTGACCAGATTCTGCTCCGATGGTTCAATTACCACCTCAAAGCTGCCGGGTGGAAGCGTCGCGTGAACAACTTTAGCCGCGACGTCATGGATGGCGAGAACTACACCGTTCTTCTGCATCAGCTTAAACCGGAGCACTGCTCCCTCTCGCCGCTCCAAACACCGGACCTCCGCACACGCGCGGAGCAGGTGCTGCAGAACGCCGCCGCTATCAACTGCCGGCGTTTCCTTACGCCCTCCTCGCTCGTCGCTGGCAACCCGCGTCTCAATCTCGCCTTTGTCGCGAACCTCTTCAACACGCACCCGGGGCTCGAGCCGCTCGACGAGCAGGAGGCCAAGGACTACGGCGCCGTCGAGGACTTTGACGCCGAGGGCGAGCGTGAGGCGCGCGTGTTTACGCTCTGGCTCAATTCGCTCGGGGTGGAGCCCGGCGTCTTCAATCTGTTTGAGAACCTGAAGGACGGGCTGATCCTGCTGCAGGCGTTTGATAAGATTCTGCCGGGGAGCGTTATCTGGCGGCGGGTGTCGAAGCCGAAGGGGGGCGTGTCGTCGGGGCCAGTGTCGTATGCGAGCGGGGGCGCGGGTGGGGAAGAGGATGAGGGCGCGGATATCGGGGTTACGCCGAATCAGAGCCAGCTGTCGCGCTTCAAGGCGGTGGAGAATACCAACTACGTCGTGGATCTCGCGAAGCAAAATGGGATGCATATGGTGGGCATCCAGGGTGCTGATATCACGGACGGGACGAAGACATTGGTGCTTGGCCTTGTATGGCAGCTTATGCGGTGGGTTACCAACTCATTTCTTTTTCGTGATACGGAGACTGACGCTCACGCAGGATGAACATTGTCAAGACCCTCACCAAGCTGTCCAAGTCCTCCGGCGGGCGGCCCATCAGCGACACCGAGATGCTTAAGTGGGCCAACACCACCGCCGGCTCGTAAGTCTCCCCTACCCTCCCTCTTCCTCGTCGACTCACTCGTTACTCTACTAGCTCCCGCCCCATCCGCTCCTTCAAAGACCCCTCCATCACAACCGGTCTCTTCTTCCTCGACCTCCTCGAGGCCATCCGGCCCGGCATCGTCGACCCCACGCTCGTGCTCAACGTCAACGACTCCAGCGCGTACGAGGACCGAAGGCAGAACGCGAAACTCGCGATATCGATTGCGCGTAAGATGAATGCACTGATCTTCTTGGTGCCGGAGGATATTGTGGATGTGCGGCCGAGACTTGTGAGTGATGTTTCCTCTCTGCTTCCCTGACACGAGTCGAGTACTGATGCACGTTTACTCAGATCCTAACGTTTGTGGGGAGCTTGATGAGCATCGCGCAGCAGTAGGCTACGAATGGAATGCGGCGCCGGGACTCTTTTACCAGTAACAAATGTACTGTACACGTTTGGGTTTTTTTTGTACAGTATGTACAGTACATCGAACAGCTAAGTACTACTTATAAATAAGAACAGGGATCATGTATGTACGAGCGCCGCTTTTAAGTGGTGGTAGCGGTACGATGGGCGAATAATACAACAGTTTTGAATACATACATACATCTCCGTCGTGTATGGTCTGCCGCGGCCGGGCGGGGCAGTGCGACATGCGCTGGAAAGGACACTGGTCGCAGGACGCCTGGCGTGCGGATTTAGATAATATTAATAAATAAACCGCGGAGGCCTGTGCTAGGACACACAGGCCACACCAGCAGGAGGCGCATCGATGGCGTATGGAGTGAGGAATGGCCGGTAGGCACCTCGTCACGCGAAAATCGGGACGACATGGCTGTGGTTGGGGTGGCTCATCCCGGCGCGCGAGAGGATACCAGTAGGCCAGTCCCTTTCGTCCGTCGTGGGCTCAACGGCCGCTTTGCGGACGGAGAGAGTCAGACGGGTGATCATGATAGACGTCATGCTGCGGGATCGGGGTGAGTCGCGATTCTAATTCCACCGAATGGTAACTCACTACATGCTGGGCCTGACGAGGGACAGATATTGTTTGATCAGCCGGATTTCAAAGATTATGCAGGGACACGTACTGGGCGTTTAAGAGCTTGAGTCCCGGCTGTAATGGGATGGGCGGACCAGTCAGTAGCGGAATGGATGATAGTGGCGAAACGCCGGAGGGTCCACGTACGCGGCCGTTGATTGCGAGAGCCATCCACACTACGTTCCCCGACAGGATGACACAGAAATATATCGTCCCATCCCGACGGATGGTGCTTAGGATGGATGTGTGACTGCGTTGTGTCGCGGTGGATATGATCGTAATTGCGAACACGATGCAGTCGTACGCGATCGAGGTGGATAGGTAGGCGGTGTCCCTGGGAGGAATGAAGTTAGAGCCGGGCTGGACCGAGCGAGATCCATTATCTTAACGCACATCTTGGGATCGGAGAACAGGATGCAAACTAGGATGATTTTAATATTCTAGGCCGAAGGAACGCGGGAATCGCACTGACCGTGAAATGAATCAATTGGGACGTGAGGTAGCGCCAACGCTACGTCCTTTGGGTTAGTCTGTGAAGGTTGCTGCAGAAACTTGATTCATACCATTGTTCGTCCCCGGTATCGACATGGCATAAAACACGATAACGCACTCCACGATTATGATGGAGGTGAGAAACGCAAACAGGTACTTGTTTCTGCTGGTCAGAGCAAAGACCCTGGGGTGAAGTCAGGCGTGGATCGAGGAGCGAATTGAATTCTGGCTGTACCGAAGCAAGAGAACCATTTCAGCCGGAACGACTATGAGGAGGGTCTGCAACCATTCTACTATCGCAAAGCGATTGCAGCTGAAGGGCCGGTCAGTCGCGACTACTGGATGAAGAAACAGCGATTGTACATCTGGGAAAATGCGGTGAGACAAATTCGTACAAGAGAGTGTAAGACTCACCTCGTAAGTCCAAAACGGGGAAGCGTACGCTACTCGCTATGAGCGCTGGTCTAGGATCGACTTGAAGGACATACCGAACAACGTGATGATACAAAAGGCCATGGGACAGTATCGGTTCTACATGATACTGAGTGGAAGAAACGCAGCGAGGAGAACGATCCTACGATTATAAAGAGATAGAAAACTGCGTTTGAGGTGAGGAAGCGGCCAAACATGCATCGCAGTAAGTATCTCCAGAACTTACTGGTCGTTTTCTTTCCTTTCCAAATACATTCCACCTCGTCCGCCAGCGTCAAGAAGAAATCGAAAAACAGCAAGGCGAAGCAGGCGGCGAAATACATCTACGTGAAAATAGGTAATTGCGGGCAGTAAATTCCATTGAAGCTGACCTTGAATGCAAGACTGGAGAGCGTCAATCCCAAGACATGATGAAATCGAGGAGGACCCACAGATCTTCCGCCAGGCTGATCACCTCTGGTGTTATTTGGTCCATTGGGGGGAGCGGGGGCCCTATTGGGCCTCCAAGTGGGGAGTGGAGACAAAATCGACAAGTCCGCGACGATTGGCATGGCTGTACTTATAATACCACCGCGGTGATGACCTGATAGGACCTATGCAAATTAAAGATGGATGTGCGGAGATGTGCACGACCGCGCCGTTGTCTCAGCCCGTTGATTAGAGCAATACGTTACGCCGAGGAAATGAGAGCCCACAAGCGTCCACACAAGGCTTCATAATGGCTGAGAGCGAATTTAGAGTGACTGGGATTGTCAGGAAGTTATCAACAACACGTCGACTCGTCCGTACAATCGGGAAGGACGTCAAGTCGCTCAACGAGAGATGAATGGAAAGAAATGATCAAGGGAAGTTGATAAGATGATATCTCCGGTGGAAATACGGCCCGTACGGGATTTGCCGTGTTTGATGGTGGCTGTGAAGCTGATCCGCTTTTCAGGTTTTCGCAGTGTTGGAAAAGTGTTGAACTACTGATTCATTCTGAGTTGCAGGAAAAGTCTCATACAACGTGAGTCAGTCATTTATTAAGTCAAATTTCTGAGTGCTCAATTTAAGGAGCTTAAAAATAGGCATCGCATACTTATCGGCCTACAACTCAACTACAACTCGAATGTTAACTTGTAACTTATCACATTTGCTCAGTGAGACCCATGGAAAATACCACAATGATATTGAATGTGCAAGTAAATGTACATACATCCGTGTTTGAATAATCACCGCCTAAGTTGGCGACCTTCTCTTGATTTAAGAGTACACTGCAATGGCAGCAGCGAAAGCTGCATCGATAGTGTTCGCGATGGTGGTTGCCTCGGACTTCAAATCAGTCTAGAAAGAAAAGAGAGAGTAAGTCTGTCAGATTTGGATAGGGTACATAGCACTCTTACTGGAGCGGCGGCGATGAGGGCTTGGGCGAAAGCGGCAGTGTCGGTCCTCAGAGTTTTGAGATCCGCGAGGATCAATGCCGGAATTCCACCGATGGGCAAAGCGGCCTAGAAATCCATCAGGAGACGGCCCGAGAAGGATGAAAAAATAATCACAAAAGCAGGCTCTTTGGCGGCAATTCCTTTGAGGGCGTCCAGAATGGTAGGTTCGAATGCCTCCACCGAGTTGAGGATGGTGTTCCCATCAGTCTCGTCAAAAGTTCCAGTCGACTACAAAAAATCAATCACTGCATGTAGGGGAACGTTGTTGGCGCTACCTTGACGTCCGTCGTGCCCTGGTTCAAAGTAGTTTCCAAGCTGGTGGCGTCTGTGTGAATGGCCTTCAAAACTTAAGGGCTAGGAAATAAATTTAGTAGATGAACGGAGGTACCAAAGCTGCGACAAGACTCCCGCCCGTGTTAGGGAAGGCGTTGATGTTGTTGTCGAGCGTAGTGACTTGCGCCGAGATGCTTGCGATGTCAGCCTCGACTTGCGCGACCGTCCGCTTCACAGGAGAAGCAAGGCCGACAGCGAGCAGGGAGAGGGAGAGAAGGAAGCGGGAGAATTGGACCATGGTTGGATGGGTCGATTTCGTCGTGGTTAGACTCATTTTATAGCAGCTTAAACCCCACGTGCATGGAGAGAGCCTTTTCCGGTCACGGACAGACTTGGGTCAGAGGACCACTGTGAGAGTGTAATAAGGCGTATTTGAGTAGAAATCGAGGGGTCGAAACTCGAGTACCGATTCCATCAGCCCAAACGCATTCAGTTCATACCGTATTTAGACCTTTTACATGCGGACAAGGTCCACCTGAACGCCGGAGCGTTGATCCCCCGCACTTCCTTTAGACTTCGATGTCGGAATCAGTGGCCCGGAGTTCTCGTGCAAGGATCTTCTTTTAGATTCTTGCCGTTCGTTAGACGCCGGGATTGCATTCGAGACATAGAGATTCGGTTGGCGTAGAGAATTTGGTTCTCGACTTTCGAGTTGGACTTGTTGGCGTCCTAGCTGGTTCAGAACAAAAGCATCGCGAATCAAAATGTGCACACGTACACACATGACAAAACCAGTTTCTCACCAACGCCACTCTTTTGAGAGGACTCTCGGTACACGGGAACAATCCGAGTCAAATATAATCCTCAGCTTCACGCTACCAGTGCTCAGCTCTTCTTCTCCGCCAAAAAGAACGACAACCGGTTATTAACAGGATTACTTTAACGGCCAAAAATAATAATTCCTCCGGTTGTACGGAGAAGTCTGGAGAAGGGTTAGTGCATCCACCCTCCTGCAAGCTCAGCGGAGTAAACTACAAACGCCCTCGTCAATTCTCGGCCACCTGCTCCCTGCACTGCCGCATCCGAGGTCGACGATCTAGTACCAGGAACTACTTGCTGCCAGTGAGGCGGGTGTCCTCCCTTTTGACAAGGTATTCTGCGGCAGAAACGGAATCTACGATTCTTCCACGGTATCCACTGGGAAGCACGCCAATTCACTGGTCTTCTTACGCTCAGAAGCGGTGAATAACTGGCATATGATATTCTTATTTTGGCGACCGGCCGTTCGTGGCCAGATTCCGGGCACAACTGAAGAGCTGTTTTTCCAGAATCCTGCGGCGGAACTTGTGGATGCGGTACATACTACCTCGTGATCACTGCTCCGTCTGACGTTTCAAATGAACTTTTCCAGAACTCGCTGGAGAGATGGAATACTTGGCCTGTATGTGTTAATCCCTTTGTGTGGTCGAGACTAAGCAAACTACCTTCCAGCAAAACTACGTTACAATCGACGTGTACGGGCAACCTACGCATGATCCCGCACGCATGATCCCGCTAGTCACCTCACCGCGCGTAGCATAGTCCTCGATAAAATTGTCTCTTGACGAAGTTACTCCTAATACCCGGACAGGGTTCAAGTTGAACGCTGCTTGATTGTACGCGTATTTTTTTCACCAGAACTGGGTTGTATTTTAAGTCAAAATAATAACGGGCGCCAGTCACCCAATAATACTTAACGCCTTCTTGAACTCGATTGAATGCTGATGCTGATTTAGTCAAGATCAGGCCGACATTGCAGCGGTTGGATGGCAAGAGCAGAAACAATCAACCAACGCTGGTGCTTACGCCCATCTCATCGGACAGAAATATTAATATATTCTCAGCTCCTTAGTATAGCGCACCGCGTTCGAGGCCTGCGAAAGTTATATTGATTGAACGTCACTGTCGTCTCGGGTTTCGGCAACGTCCGACGCTTCTTACTTACTGCGCTCTTGACCTTCGGTTCATATCTAGGCTATGGATGGAGTGAATGAAGTTCGCACCGCGCAGTCTCCAGCGGTTGAAGCGGCCAGCGACGCGCATGACTCTGGAACGCCACGAAATGGTCCTGAACTGTACGTCGTTATTTAAACGAGTTTTTTAACTCGGCGCGTCGGCTGACACTCATCTAGGATTCAAATATCTCAGCTCGTAAATCTTCTCGACCAACAGCTTGCAGTACTGCGCCGGATAGATCAAAGGCAAGCTGCCGCCGGTATGTAGAGGCTTTAGTCGATTGGAGTACCTGGAATCCTGAAAGTCACAAGACCTCTCACAACAACCCATTCCTGAAGTCCCTGCGACCAGCAGCTCGGCCTGGAATGCATTGTTGCAATCGACAATGACGGAAACAGTCGATCCAAGGGTGGAGAGATGGCGAGGAGGCTTGGACGCCCTTCTGGTCTTCCTAGCTCTTTTCTCGGCTATAGTGGCAACATTTCTCGTCAACTCGCTCGCTGGCCTTACAGAAGACAATACATCCCGGACGAATAAACTGCTTGCCAATCTGACCGAGATCGTAATCTCCCTCAGCGGAACACCGGCATCGAAACTAAATATCAGCTATCCCGTGCCATTTAACCCGGACTCTAGTGATATTCGAATCAATGCGTATTGGTCTCTTTCTCTCACATTTTCTGTGCGTAACTTAGTTTTGAACAACGACCATTTGTTTGACCTCTTATAGCTTGCTATTGCTGCGCTCGCTCTGGGATGCCGTGGATTTCTCAACATGGTTACTTGGTCTCGACATAAAAAGACGTCTGACCGATTAGCCGATATATGGACTCGCTGGACGGGCATGAACCGGCTTCTTCGCCCCGTTATTGAAGCTTTGGGACCGCTGCTGATTTTCCCGGTCTTCCTTTTCGTCCTCGGCGTCTTGGATATGCTCATCTCAACTGTGGATAGCCTGCTCCATCCACCAGGGTTCATAATCTTCGCGTTCAGCCTCGCCGTAATCTGCATCATTGCGGTTGCATCATTCCTTTGTTTCACGGTCATAGACGCCACTCTCCACCCTGCGAGCTCACCTTTTCAGTCGAAACTCGCCTATGGTATTCAAACTATATGTATTCCCTACATACGTCGACTTCTCCGCGGGGTCTTTATTGTTGAAAGAGAATCGACTCCTCCGGCACATTCTGCCTCTCTTCGGCCACTTTCACCCCGCATGATCGATCTTTACCATAACTTGGTGCAACTGACCCACGAAGACGAGTGTCTGGATGACGCTGCGGGAGCCGTTTTCAACGTTATACGCGACGGAGCAGGTTCTCTATGGCACGACAAGGTCTCTATATCCACCCAGGAATGTGCAACCCTTCGACACCTGTTGTCTCCTGAAGCAAGCACCCGCAGTAATCGAACTGCAGCATGGGCCCTTGTCCGCCTCAAGACAGTTGACCCCCGCAGTATGTCTTCCGCTCTAATTTTAGCTTGCGAAACAAACCGAGCACATTTAGAATCCATTGTCTATCCTAAGGAAGACTTTTGGACCCTTCTCGCATCTCTATCTGGAGCTGCAAAACGCTCTCGCGAAGGCTACGACTTGTCGACTCTATGGGACTCGCTTTTTATCCGAGCCATGGCGGTGCTACTGCTGGGAGAAGACAGAGATTCGGTTGAACATCCCCTGGTCCTCCGTTGTTTGGCTTCGGACCATTCGACGTGGACTAATGTGCTATGGGGACCTCCGACTCCTTCTTCAATGCGGCACCAGCAGTTAGTTTTCTCGTTCCTCTTGGATGTTCTCTATGCCAAGTTGCACAAAGAGCTACCTAGCCGTAGGGATGCAACCGATGCCCGCATCGTCGATCTTTTGCTGTCACAAAGGTTCACCCTCACTGCTGTCCCAGCGTCGATAAATAGTCGGCACCTCATGCAGTCCCTCATCTATAATTCTCCCGGAGACCATCGACGCGAACTGACGCATATATTGCGTTGGATCATGAAAGTGACAACCACAATCCACGTTGTTGCATACTATCTTGACCTTCTGGATGGCCTTTCAGTCGCACAGATCAAGTCCTTCAGTTGGGCCGAATGCGGTAGCATTTTTATAGTCGTCGACACCGTCGCCAGACTGTGCATTGACATGGAGGATTTCGACAGTTGGGAGCCTGTGTCGGATCTTTGTGCAACTTGCCTCGTCAAATTCATCACGTCGCGCGACCGTCTCAGCATCGCAGCATTTCCTTTCGATCTCGTCCTAACCTTCTTGAGCATCGTGCGACACTTCCCCCCGGACATAAAATCAACCACCTCTCAACTTTTGCCGACTATACACCAATACGTCCGCGAAACGCCACATTCGAGATATTCCGAGGTTTTGTTCGAGTTCCAGAGGCTTCTTGACACAGGTACGTCTTCCGTCGACTAATCAGAGTGGTATTGAACGGCATTTGTGCTTTCAGTCGGGGACAAGGGTCCAGAAATGCAAGAACCTGATTCATCCCGGAATGATGAAAATGACCTCCCTTGGAAAGTCAGCGACGACGTCTCGTACGTGATTAATGTCTCGTTAAACACATGTACTCACCGTTTAAAAAGAGACTCGGATGTGTCCTCGCGCGCTTAAGCCATTTTTTAGCCAGTTGGGCGGGCCGCGAAAACTCGCTTTCTGCACTTCCTTCCTCATTCTCGGCAGTTGGGTTCAAAAAGATTGATCAAATTTATTGGTATTGCATGCAAACTGCGCTGGGTATGATACAGGGTGTATTGTAATTGTAAAAGTCAATGATGTTCGATTGTGCAATCTGCTAAAGAAAATCAGCACCGCGAGAAGTGTTGAACGAAAGAAAGAGAACTCACGTCACCAACCAGCGCACAGGGCGTCATTCACGGACTCCTCTGCAACTGTCGGAAGCTCGGTGAATCTTCGCTGCTTGCGTGCAGGCCGGACAACAGGAGCGGGGCCCTTGGGGAGAGGGAGGGCGATGGGGGATGTATAGACGAATAACGAGATATCAGACAACAGGGTCTTAGGATCGACGCGCATCGGTGTCTTGGCGCATACGCGTTTGGGTGTCCGGGCAAAGAACACCGCAAGCGCCTCGTGGGGCGTGCTTGCACGGCGGGCGCGGGCAGCACGACGGAGTGTGCGACGGTACGTCTTGGTGAGGCGGCGCGAGAGTCGAGGGGTGATTGTGGTCGAACTCGGAGGTAATCTCGCAGGGTTCAGCTCTGTAATTCGAGTTAGAGTAATTCGTCGAGGAAGGGATGGGAATCTTACCCTGCTCTTCGGTAAGGAAAATCTCCCGCTCATAAGGCCGCGGCGCCGGCTTGCGCTTTGGAGGGTTGGCGGCCATGGCGGGGAGCATGTGGATTAATATCACAGCGATAATGCTCTGCGCAAGATTATTGATAAGAAGCGGAAGGAAATGAAGACAGATGAACGCACCGTGATAAAACCAAGTAACGTTGAGGGTAATGCGTGCAATCGCAGACTCAGCGTCATCTTGTCCTCTGTCGAACTGAACGATTCAACGCTGCAAACAGAGGGCTGCCGCCGGCTGGTCGCGGAGGACGCAAACGAAGAAACCGAGGCAACAGATGCAACGGAGGACTTGCGCGACGGCGATTCGGAAGTCTTCTTGAACCCAAGTATCGTGGCAAGTACCGCGGATCGCATTGCGCGAACGGGGGCCGGCGTCATGGCGCGCTTAAATGACGGCCTTTTTGTGGGCGAGACAGCAGGCGGGCATGAGGAAGCTGCATGTGTGTAGTCCGGCGTCGTGAAGACAGGGATTGACGCGGTCGAAGTTGACGCAGCGACTTGGTTTGAAGTGGTTTGGGAATCGCGGAATGAGGATATGCGCTGGAGGCTTTTCATTGAAGATTTGCGCAGCGACGCGAGGGACTTGTCGACAGACGGCATTGATAAAGCACGCCGGAAAGCAGGCATCGTCTTCGAGCGAGCGAAGGAGGGACGCGAGGCCAGCGTGGAGGTAGAGATGGTTGTAGAAGACATGATGAATTCTAGGGAAATCTGGTTAAGTCGGTTCCAGGGATACTAGGGAGACACGTAAAAGAGTTGCTGATTTTTTAAGTGGTATACTCCCAACTAAGGCGAGCCTTTTATGCCTCGAAATTTGTCGTGGACGATCGAAGGTCTCAGACATCGAGTCTCAGTCACGCAGCATCAAAGAAATCGCCTTTTCGTCACCCAAAGTGCTCGCTCGCGCGTTGGAAGTAGTTTCATCGCAGTGGTTGGAGTAGGATGCGCATAATGATGGGCGGTAAGTAGTGGACAGTCGCAGCCCCTGAGGTTGAATTCAACAGAAAGTGAGGACAGCCACCAACGAAATAGGGGTATAAAATTTGCCCCCGCGGCTCCTATGCAGGTCTGGACCTCGAAAGCAAGACAGGATTTGGGTCCGCTGACGAGACATATTGCCTAGAGCTAGCTTAGAGCCGGCCTAGAACGCTCTGGAGGGATTCACCTTTGAAACTTTTCGCTCCTGATATCATCAGCAAAACCTCTTTTTTGCCGTAGTTGCCGTAGTTGGCTGTAGTTGGAGGCCAACTACGTAGAACTACATAGTACTATGTAGTTCATGTAGTTCTATGTAGTTCTACGTAGTTGAGCCCCATTCTATGTAGTACTCTGTAGTTGCTTCTTTTTTTCTTACCTTTTGGAATCTGTAGTAGGACATACAGTGTTTCTTATGGATGTCTAAGGATTTGCGCGTAAAAAAAATAATTGAAAAATAATTATTGACATAGTGCAAAGAAAACTTCCTTAGTGAACCAGTTCGACAACCAAAACTCGTCGCAAAGGTCCAGACTTGTTTCCTTAGAGAGACGTCTATCAGCAACTTTACCGAAACGTGGTGTCAACTCTACGGGGGCCCTCAAACGATCCAGTGGAATGACATCGCCCATGATGGACCCATCTGACCGCCTGGCCCGTTTGAGTAGATACATCCCGCTCGCTGGCTCTGGGAGCATGCCCTTCCCTCCACCCATGGGATTGGTCTGTGGAACGACCTTGAAGTGTTGGACGTAGGCCAGGAAACCCTTAGTTTCGGGGCGAGGCACGGTATATCTGGGCGGGACAACCCGGAAGATCATGCGGATTTGGCAGACAGTGTGACCTGGAAGTGCGGGTAAGTGAATGCAAGGACCCAGACATTAGAATACGTACCAGTAAGTCCGCTCTCGGGCCAGCGTGACGCGGAATCAGTGTTCACAATGACTGTGTCGCCACGCCCGAATTTCCAAGTAGCGTCAGGAGGGCTTGCATTCACTGTCTCCGGCAGTAAGATCTTGTTAGAGTCATGGAAAGAACGCGATTGGATGCGGACATTGTTCCAAAATTCCAGTTTCCGGATGGAATGGGAAGCAAGGATATCATGGGGGAGAGCCGGCCGCTTACCGCCTAGGATGAGCTGGCTCCCAGGACCTCTGTGTAAATATGTCTCCAAGCAAGCCCGCAAATCCGGAAGGCGGAAGTTGGTGGCAGCGAGGTCAATTTCTACTTGCGGGCCGACATATTTACTAGTGAGGTGGAAAGCGGTACTGTTGTCCGGTGCCACAAAGGTCCTGTAGGGAGTAGGGGCGTTGGGAAATTTCCCATCCAGAAGCAAGGAGCTGGCAACGAAATAATTCACAAAGGTCCGTCGAGTACCTGCCAGATTCGTGACAGGATCGATGGCGTCAAGGAGGTCGGAGGTGGTAGTAACCAAAGAAGATGGCGGATTGACATCACTGTCGTCATCGTCGTCGTTGTAATCAGGAGTGGGATGTAGTTCGGGGGCAGTAAAGTCCACTCCCGCTACCTCCATTGCGGTGGCAAGATCAAATTGACGACACTTGTCCCGGCGATCGAGACAGCGGCAGATCTGGGCCTCGTACTTCTGGTTATTAGAATGAGAGGCAGGGTCCTTCACCAGAGTGATGTGGGCGTGTTCAGTAACATCTGCACTCCATTGAAGGGGTACTCCGTTGGCGCGAATAGCGGGGACAACACTTTGAAGAAATTCCAATTTAGGTATGTGCCTATTCGGGCGTAAGAGGAGATATAGATCCACAAGTAAGAGTACGCACCAATTATTTATTGTACCCTTCTTTCCCTTTCGAGCTCCTGCATCCAGAATGGCTTGCTTGTGATCGTGGAATCGATCTAAGGTCGCATCGATCTTCTCCAGGATATCTTCATTAATAGCCGGGGCTTGTCCATGATAGAAGAAGTCGACGAGAGAAGCGATTGTGGTTAAGAATTCCTTGGTAATATCAGTGGCTTCTGCAATCACGGGGACGATGTAACGCATAATGTCGCGGTGTTCCCTCCCTGTGGTCTGCTTTGCCTTGGATATCCCTTCGTGGAAATGCCGCATTCCCGTGTGGGGCCGTAAAACGGAGAACCGAAAGTCGAGCTCAGCTGCCCCGACCGCCTGGAGACACCATTGACAAAGGTGGTCATAGAACATCTTCAGCCAATGGTGAAGGATTTCTGGCGTTAGGAAGTCGGAAGGCTCAGACATTGCCCAATCTCGCCAAAAGGGCCGATGGACGCCGTTAAGTCCTTCAGCCTTAGCAGCTTTAATATACGCTGGCAGATCCCAGGGATCGAATTCCTCCTCAAGCTCCTTCAACTGAGCTAAGGTCATCGCTCGGGTTCGGGAAGGGTGACGGAATGGATCCCCAAATTCCTTGTAAGAGGCCGTGGTCACCGAAGAACGCTTCCCGGCTACACCAGCCACCAGAAGAGACTCTGGCATATCAAGTATGTACGCCGCCAGAGGTGTATAACAGAACCTTTGCCAGCCTAGAGGATCGGACATCATGTGGCCGATTTTAGCCGTCTCCTTGAGAGGGACTAGAACAAAATCTAGGATAGCGTGAAACAGCCTGCTGGCCAAGACGCCCCGGATTTCTGAATTTTTCTCCAGGAATTTCGCGACAGGAAGGAGGATGAGGAGGAGAAAGGCATGGTGAGAAGCCTTGGAACGGAAGTCTGGATCAATATCCGCCAAACTAATCAGGACTGGGTAGGCGGAGCGATTACCAGTCATGGCGGTAAGCTGGGTCTTGTCCGAGGACAGGACAGTGCCCAGAAGAGTAGCCCCTGCGGGTAATTGTTTCTAAAGCAAATGAGAGGAGTAATTAGATTATGGGAGCTGTTACACACCTGCATTTTCCACGCCACGTCCCCCGATAACCATTCTGTATACACGCGCATGAGCTTATCTGCGCTGGCCCACAGGCGAAACGGCGTGAAGTGGATATGGTCCTTGACCAGAGGATTGCTGAGGAGATGCTGGAGGCACTCGAGGGGGTCCCGGTAATAAACCGTGAGTGGACTTTTGGTCGGATACTCCGGTCGCCATGGAACAGATTTCCATTGGGGACCTCTCGGTAGAATCTCAATTCGACTGCGGAGATCCTTGGAATTCTTGAAGGAGAGGTGCATCTTTGCAGTCTACCAAGAAAGTTAGCCTGGCTTGGTGTGGAAAGAACAAACGTACGAGCTGGAGTTTGAGCAGTTCGTCAATGGATTCATTCGACATATTTGAGCGTGCGAGAAAAGAGGCGAACTCCCATTCTTCAGCGCTGGCGAAGGGGTAGTAGACATTGGATTGACGTTCCTCGGAATATTTATCTTCATGAAATGATGCCATGAAGGTTTTACCCTCCCCGAAGGTACGCGAAGCCCCTTCAAAGCACTCGCGCACGGGGCCCTTGGTTGGAGGCTCAGGAGTCCTCTCCATAGGGGCAGAAGAAGACCCAGGGTCACCCAAATTGGGAGCACTGTTGTCCGAGGGATAATCCACCCCGGAGTCAAACCGGTCTTCAAAGTCATCTGTAGAACCAGGGTTGGCTTCGTCGCCATAATCCTGGCCAACATCTGGAGCGGCTCCCCAGGAAGCATAGTTCTTAGCAGCGTTGAGAACGGCAAGATGTATGGCCGGATGACATCGGCCGTTTGGTTGATTCATATGCTGGCGACATTGACGAGAGTTGGGAAATTTTTTGGTGCAGATGGGACAGTGATTCCCTTCTATTGGGAAACGTGGTTCACGGCGCTGAGAGAACTGGCGTCGAGAGGAGCGGCGCTGACCGGGCATGAGAGTTGAGTTGAAGACGGCTGGAAGCCAACTCACACGTGATCGTGATTGTTACTCGGACCGTAAATACTCCTTACTTCTCACCACGACCACGATCCCCTCGATCCACTCACCCTGTACAAAAATGGCGACCTACGGCACCAGTCTCGTGCCCAATATGGATGTAAGCCAGCCGGGAAAGCATCCCCGCAACACGAAAATTCCACTTAACTTGGTACGTTTCCTTGTTCCTGGGCTTTCCTCCATAATACTGACGACACATAGGGCAATGTATCGCTCCTCAGTGGCAATGAAGAGCTTGTCTTCAAGCACGACATTGCATCTGTTATGCTGGACACGCGGAAAGCCGAGGCACTCGTTGCGCAGATGCTGCTCGACGAGGCTAAGGTTGAAGTCTCTCTCGCTGCATCACACGGAGAAACAGCAAAAGTTGCTCTTGCAGCAGCTAAAGCTCGAGAGGCGGTAGTAACTGCTGAAGTCCAGTTAGCTGGGTCGCGGGAAAAAGAGGCTCGCCACCGAGTCAATTATTTCAGTCGCCTCTGGGAGATCGCCCGCCAAAATGTCAACGATGCGCAGTTGCAAGTTATTCAGTTTGAGGTAGAAGAAGAGCGCATTGGCGTGAAGCGCAAAGGTACGCCTCAACATTCTTGGAGCTCTGGGACTGTGGTCATTTACCTTGTTATAGAAAACGACGATGATGCAGACCCCACATTAATGGTTACCTTGGACTAAAGTGCTCACTAATGTAACCAGCTGTATTACGATCTCTCTGTATGCTAGTTAAAAGGTCCTTCTTTATTCATGCAGACATGAAATAAATTCAGCTGTTCTCGCTATTCATGATGCAGAAATTGAGGTGTATATCAATGCATTGAGGAAACCATTTACAGGAACTTGAGAATGAGACTCAAAAAGAAGGTAAGGAAAGGTAACGACAAAACACCGGCGAAAACCTGTCAGAAATCTAAATGAGAAAAGAAAACGTCAGGGATGAGGCCATGGCGAGCGGGTCAGGCGTGCGCGGCGGCCGCGGGGTGGCACCGTGGGGTCGGTGAGCTTGAGCGCGTCCATGGGGTAGTCTTCGAGCAGCTGGTCCACATCAATGCGGATGCTGAAGGGGTTGTTTCGATAACTTTACAGCAGAGTAGACAATGAGATATAATCACTTAAAATCAACACCCCCGGCTTCCTTCCTTCATCCAACCAACTGTCCAGCGCAAAGTCGACGTTCTCCGCACAGTTGAGGCCTGAAACACATTAATTAGCCAAGATGTACTACAGTACGAAAGTAAAGAGAACGGCGACTCACCCCAAGATATCCCCACCGAAAAGTGGCGACAAACTCGCCTGCATGCTGCACGAGGTGGTTCAGGCGCACGGCAAACTACGAGAAAAGCGAGGGCGAGGCGAGGAAGGGTTTGTGCGGCAGGAATTGTGCAGAAGAAATGAAAATCAAATTAGGGTGGGTGGGTTGGGAGAGGAGGGAGCACCGGAGACTTTGCACGGGCAAAGTCTCCCGCCTGCGAAAGCGCGTGAGAAATGAAAGGGACAAAAAAAAAGACCTCAAGACGCACGCGGAAAATTACGGTGTGCAGGGAGACGGTGTCGGGGGTGCATCCGTCCCTGCGGCGGGGGCCTCGAGTCGAGGTTGGAGGCGGGTGCGTGCACGGCGGTGGCGCACAATGTGTAGGTGGCGTAATGAGGGTGGCAGCTGTGTGCTTTTGTGCGCGCAAGGCGGCGCCGATGTGCTGGGCAGACGGCAGGGGGGGAACAGCGTAGAGGGTCGTGAGCGGCGTGTTGGCCGCCCGTTCCTGCGGGTGGGGGCAAGGTCGAGGCGGCGGGCGAGGCGATGAGGCAGATGTGCACGGCACGGGGCGGAAATGCGAGAAGAGGGGGACGGTATTCATGCGACGCAGGCTGGAGCACCAAACCCGGCGGCGCAGGTGCGCGCACGCTGATGTGGAGGGACGAGGGGGCAGAGGTAGACGGGCGGCGGCGCGGGGGTGTGCTGCGTTGTGTGGGGAGCAGCGATGCGAGGTGGCGCGCGTGCGGCTCATTGGCACGTTGCGTGCGTGCGGCGCAGTGGACTTGCTGCAACTGCTTGGCGGCGTTGGCATTGGAGTTGGTGGTGGTGGCGTTGGCGGTAGTAGGAGGGGGCGAGGGCGCGCGCATCAGCGAGCCGTTCCGCCGAACGCACCGCCCCGCAATCGCGGAGGGCGCGCGCCACCGCCTGCCGCCTCTTCCTCGTGTCGTCCGCCAACTGCAACTGCTTGGCGTCGTTGGCGTTGGTGGTGGTAGCGGCGGAGAGGCCCCCAGGGACGCGCAGCTGCTGGTGGTACACGCCGAGTGCAGCGCCCGCAAATCGCAGGGCGCCCGCGCGCGCTGCGGCCTCGCGCCTTTTCGTCGTGTCCTTGGCGGCGTTGGCGTTGACGTGGGTGGTGGTAGGGTAGTAGGGGTAGGGTAGTAGGAGGGGGGAAGGGGACAAGGGCGGGTACTCGACGGGCGCGCACCCGCGCGTGGGTGCGCGGTGCGCCCGATGTGGAGGTGCGAGGCGGCGGAGGCGGCATGCGGATGCAGTCCGAACGAGGTGGGGTGTGGAAGCGGGAGTGGCCAGTGAGTGGCCTAGTTGGGTAAGGGGTGGGTCCTAGTAGGCCCGTTAGCAAAGTAAAAGCAGCAAAAGAAAAAAAAAACGTACGAGGTAAATGAGCCTCTCCGCTGCTTTGTACCCAAACAGGGCGGCAACGGATACGCACAACGCCGCCGGTTCGTGCGTGCGAGGTGCAAGGTCGAGGTGGCGGCTGGGCCTGCAAACGCGGACGCGGGGGTGGCAGGTGTACGCGGCGACGGGGGTGCGCGTGCGTGCGGGGCGGTGGCGGCGTTTGCATTCGAGCGCGCGGTGTGCGTGCGAACGCGCGGGAGAGGGCGGAATTGCGACGGGGGTGCGCGTATGTGCGGGGTGGTGGCGGCGTTTGCGTTCGAGCGCGCGGTGTGCGTGCGAACGCGCGGGAGAGGGTGGCGTGCGTACGCGGCGACGGGGGTGCGCGTGCATGCGGGGTGGTGGCCACGACGCAGCGTGATAGCGTGCGTGGGAGGCGGCGCGGGGGACCTGCGGGTGCGAGGCGGCGTGCGTGCGAGTTCGCAACGTGAAGCGCAGTTGCGCAGCGGGTGCGGGCGTGGCCCAAGTCGGGGAGGAGAGCGCGCGCAGCATGCGTGCGTGCGTGCCGCTGGGCCCGAGCGATTGCCACCGAGCGCACGGTGCGCGAGCGCACGGAGCGCGAGCCAGACTCGGAGTTGGCGTAGTTGGACGCGGCGGAGGTGGAGGGCGCGAGGGACGCAGCGCAGCCATTCTGCGTGGGGAGCCCGTGTGTTGTGAGCGGGCGCGGGTACGTGGGGGAGGTCGGCGTTGGCGGTCGAGGACTGGCCCCGAAGCGTCGTTAGAGGGTTTGTCAGCACAGAATCTGCGCTGACAAACCCACTGTCCATCTGCGTGCGCAGTGGGGGTGCACGCGATGTGGGGGTGCACGCGATGTGGAGGTGCGCGCGATTGGAGGTGCGCGCGATGTGGAGGTGCGAGGCGGCGGCGTGCGCGCCGAGTTGGGGGAAATTGGTGTGGAACTAGGAGCGGGCGTGCGGGCGTGTACGAGCGGGTGTGTGCGTGCGTGCAATGTTGCAGGCGCGAGGTGGGTGCGTTCTTGCGGCGCCGCGTTGTGTGCACATGTGGGGTGCGGCACCTTGAGAGAGAGGTTGAAGCAGAAAAAAAAAAAAAAAAAAGAGAAAAAACTTACCCGCCAGGGGTCAAAACCGTGCGCTAGCATGAGGTGCCCGCAGCGGCTGCGGCTCGAGCGCACAGCGGCGGTGCGAGGGGTTCGCACTCGGCGGGAGAGTGTAGCGGACTTGGGCCCCGGTGCCTCCTTGCTCGTTAGGGTGCGGAGGTGGTCGGGAGCGGGTGTACGTGCGGGGTGCGCTAGTCAAGCGCGTATTCCTAGTTTGAAAGTCAGTAAAGCCAAATAAAGAAAAGAAATAAAATGAGCAGCGCGCGGAGAAGACTTACCTCGTAAACCCAGACGCGCCCGAACGCAGACGACGCAGAGGATGGGGGTGGAGCCACCAAACAAAACGAAAAGGCGCGTGGTTGCCGGTACGAGGTGGGGGGGTGTCGAAGCGGGAGTGGCCAGTGAGTGGCCTAGTTGGGTAGGGGGTGGGTCCTAGTTGGCCCGTTAGCAAAGTAAAAGCAACGAAAGAAAAAAAAAATGTACGAGGTAAATGAGCCTCCTCCGCTGCTTTGTACCCAAACAGGGCGGCGAGAATGGTTCGGTTGGTGGGGTACAAGGCAGATACGCACGACGCAGCGTGCCCCCCGGTTCGTGCGTGCGAGGTGCAAGGTCGAGGTGGCGGCTGGGTGTGCAAACGCGGACGCGGGGGTGGCAGGTGTACGCGGCGACGGGGGTGCGCGTGCGTGCGGGGCGGTGGCGGCGTGTGCGTTCGAGCGCGCGGTGTGCGTGCGAACGCGCGGGAGAGGGAGGCGTGCGTACGCGGCGACGGGGGTGCGCGCGCGTGCGGGGGTGGTGGTGGTGTTTGCATTTGCTGCGTTCGGCGGCGTTTGCGTTCAAGCGCGCGGTGTGCATGCGAACGCGCGGGAGAGGACGGAGTTTGGAGGGGTCGGACGGCGCTGCCGTGCGCGGGGTCGTTGGCCAGCGCGGTGGCGGCATTTTCGAGCGCGGGTGGCGGCGGTTGCGGTTTGAGTCGGCGGCGTCGTGCGTGTGGGTGCGAGGCCGATGTGCACACGTGTGCGTCCGAGGTCGATGGGTGCGGGGTGCGAGGGGGTGAAAACGAAGCAATGGCGCGGGGGGATTCAATACCCGCTGTGAAGCAAAGTCAGTGCGGATCCAATGCAAGTACAGAGGTAAGTGCGCACCTTCAATTCAAACTCACGCAAGCGTTGCGGTTTGAGTGCGCGGCGCCGGCGCGAGGAGCCCCCAAAGCGTCGTTTGAGGCAAGGGCGCAGCGCAGATTTCGCGCTGACCAGCGGTGGGGCGCACGGTGTGTGAGAACTGCGAGGCGAGGTGGCGAGCGTGCATGCAGAGGAGAGCGCGCGCGGCGGGGGCGTGGGCGACACCGTGGAGATGGCTGTGGAATTCTGGTTAGTTCAATGCGGAAGAAGCAACCAACGAAATGAAGACTCACCAAGGTTTGAGAACAAGATGGCTTGAGTATCAGCGTTGTAGTGACGTCTTCTGGAACACAGCGCGTACGGTGCCCGAGTGCATCACTACAACGCCCTCGCCAGAACATCTTCTGGGACTCAAGTCAGAGTCCCGAGTGCGTCACGGCGCGCGAGTAGGTACATCGCCGTTGTAGTGACGTCTTCTGGAACACCACATGTGTGGTGCCCCGAGTGCATCACCACAACGCTGCGTGCGAGGAGGCGGAGGGCCGGGACTTGTACTCTTGAGGTGGTGGTGGGAAGACAAAGGGCAAAAGCTGTGCAACTTCCCCTTTGGGAAGTTGCACGCCACTTGCTCTCGACCACAACAAACGAACGCGTCTACGCGTCTTTTGTTGACTCTATCTCTGCGCGCGACTCGTCACAGGTGAGCTGGGGTGTGACAAAGTCGAATCGACGATTCGACTTTTGCTTACATGAGCCACCGCTTCAGCATGCCCATCCCCGAGCATATACTCGCCTCGGCCCTCCTCAGGCTCGCCACTCTAGAGGCTGACGGCGTGGAACTACCCCCGGAACTCAGTGACCTTCTCCACGCTGACGACCACACGATTCAACGCGCTCCTCAACGCGCAGGCTCCTCCGCCGCCGCGTCTGAATCATCTTCGCGTGGGGGTTCCTCTGCGCGTCCAATCCCTGCACCGTCGACTATGGCGCCATCACCTACTCCCCCCTTGGTGCCTGTTACACTGCGCCCTGTGTATGACCACGCCGACGACGCGATTCAACGCGCTCCTCAACATCGCACAGGCTCCTCCGCCGCCACCTTTAATTCTTCTTCTCCGCTGGCTTCCTCTGCGCATCAAGTGGCTGCACCCTCGGCCATGGCGACACTGCCTACTCCACCGCGCCGCGCGTATCGTGGCCGTCACCACGCCGAGAGCCAGCGGCGTGCCCGAAGTTTACCGCTTGAAGGCTTACCGCTGTCGGACGAAATTGCCAGGATGGCTAATTTCGACTCTGCTCCATGTGAGTTTTTTTGCCAACAGCTGCCTCATTTTTACTAATGCAGTTGTTGCTCACAGTCCTCCGTCCTGTCCCCTCACTGCATACACCATCACCGACGAACTCTTCCAACCAACTCAGCACCCTCAGCACCCTCGCGGCCATGCAAACTCCATCACCCAACGCGTCTTCTTCCTCGCTCAGCTCGCCGACTACCATGGTGAATCCAACCCCGCCACCGAAACGTATGTCCTCTATTTATTCGACGCCATACTTATTTTATTAATTTGTCTTCTTCCAGTCTTTCAAGTCTTGCCCCCGCTGCAACTCCCCATTACTACGGACGTCGATATGAGTGAACCTCCCTCCCCCTTGTCACCCTTGGAGTCTCGCTCCCCATCCCCTTCACCTTCATCGCCATCGCCGGGTTTAACGTCGCTTCGCAAACGCGTACCCGCGGATCGTACTTACGGAAACGAAGAGGGCGAAACTGAGCGCGAGGGTCAGAGCGACACCGATCAGCAGCGCAAACGCCCTCGCGTCACCGTCAAGCGGCCTGCGGGCAATGGCGGGGGAGGTGGGGGGGGAGGTGCTGGAGGCGGCGGCGGCCCCGGTCCTGCCCATCTGTGGACCGATGAGTGTGTCCGCAACGGAGATCGACGCCGGGCCAGGAATGATGCCACTATCGGTGCTATGCCTTGCCAGGAGGGCACATGCACCAGCTGCGATGCTCAGCAGCAGCAGGTAGTGGGCGGGGGCGGGGGCGTGTCGGGTACATCGGGAGGGTCCACCAGCGCTGCAGCTGGATCTTCTGGCAACGCCGGAGGTGCTGCTATGGACATGGATGTTGACTCGGACGCGGGCGAGAACATGGGGCCACGGACTCGCTCTGCGGGTAAGGGCAAGGGTAAAAGACGGGCCACGGGGCCATCGAAGAAGACCACAAAGAAGAAGTCGCCAACGGTGATAGAGAAGGGGTGGTGTGAGAATTCCAATGGCGGTCCCCCTCTTACCAAGACCGCAGGGAACTTTCTTTCGGCGCTCCTCGCCGTCTGGAACTCCCATGGTCGCGCTGAGTTGGAGACTGTCCTCGCAGGCCCTGCTGTCTTTAGCTCTGTCCCCAACCATGATTCCTCATCCTCTCCCCCCGATTCCGAGCGCTCATTGCGACCTCCTCCTCCCAATTACGACGCAACAGACACTGAGGCGTCATTTCTTCGGGTCGTGGAGTTGACCGAGAACTCCAGACTCTTGGACTTGGAGATCATGATGGCGCACATCCAGCTTGCCCTCAATGTTGATTCGTATGTCCTTACTGTCACATCCATGCCATGAAATCTGACGTTGTCCCAGGGAGATTCACCAAGCTGCCTTGAACGGCAATTATCTTTCAAAGGAGGCCATCGGGAGCAGGATAACCGCGAACAGCACCAGCGCCAATAATTTCCGCCAACACGTAGGATGGGGTTATCGCTTGGCTTTTCTTGCAGCGGGAGGTATATTTATTCCTTAGTTTCTTTCTATCCAAAATATTAATGTGATTGTCCCTTAGGCACCCTAGGGATTATTCCCATTGTTGCGGCCCTTGAACTGCGCACAACCGTCACTCGACATATGCACGCCGTCGATCTAGACTGTGTGGGCACCGCACTGAGGGAAGTTTGTCGTATGTTCTTATTATTTTTATTGAGCGTACATTCTAATAACTAATCGTCAGACGGTAAATGGCTCCCGATGGTTAAGCGACTCATGTTGCCTATTGCCTATATTCGAAACCGGCCAGGGTACATGCAGAGCCTCAAGCTTAGCTATAAGCCCCCCGTCCGAAAGGGAGAAAGTGCCCAGCCCATCATCGTTTTCGGCCTTAACGACCATGAGAAGTCCGACAAGATTTTTGATACGCTGCAAACCAAGTATGTGTTTTTATTGTACGCCGCCTTTACTTTTCTCATATCCTCAGTACAATCATCCTCCAAAAGCGCAAAATCCCCGACCTACATGAAGACCGTGAGTACTCATTCAACGGATATCCCGGGCGGTCTTCCGAATGGAATTCCATACCGGGGACCCTTCCTTGGAACCCTATGCCCCATGCCAGCGATATCGATGTTCCCACTCCCATAACGGTCACCTCCCCAGTCAAATTAGGCCCCGTGGCGTCGAAAATGCCCTTCAAGAAAAAGGACCGCAACACTTGGACGGCAAAGCAGCGAGGTCTTGCTGACAACGCCTTGAAGGTTACGAGCGTCACCGAGCTCCAGGAAAAGGTAAGTTTTATTTGTGACACGGCGTTTCAATCTAACCATATCCTCCAGATGAATACCGTGCACGAAGGGGGCAAGTGTGCGGACAAGTACATTGAGGTGAATACTAGTATCCTCAACAAGTCAGTCCGGTCGTTGCCCATTTCATTTTGTTTTGGATACTTAAAGATGTTGGCTAGGGAAGCGTTATTCATCCGGGACAAGGACGACCAGCTCATAGCGCTCCTTTTCTCTGTCCCGGAGGAATTTAAGGAGAGTCTTCGCCGCGCTATCGACCACCTAAACACGGTCCTCAATGGGGAGTTCACCGACAAGGACTCTAGTGACAAGGCCTTCAAATACTTGTCCATACATTATGATTGGTACGCTCGTATGCCCCCGAAAGTTAGTCGTCCCTCTCTGCCTTGCACTCTTATGTGATACTTAAGTATTTTTTAGGGTCATAATGCGCCGAAGGACATCCACCCCAACAACCTCGGCAAAGCTCATGGCGCCAAGGTTAATATGAGGCAGCGAGTCCCATACCAGTCCAAGGAGACTCTGGACAAGCCCGAGGAGTATGCACGTCTGGCTGATGCATTAACGGACTTCTTTACAGTCCTTAGTGTCTGCGTGCGTATTGCGATATTTGTTGTATTATTCAGGCCTGATTTTTTTTTTTGCAGATCGCTGAGCTTCTCCCGGATGACACCAAGGAGCTCAAGATGTACGTCGACCAGCTCCCTCTGGGTGCTTCCTCTCCCTGCTACCCTTTTGGCGGTTTCGTCGTTAACATTGACTCGTGCACCCGCGCCCACCGTGACAAAAAAGACCTGAAGCTGTGCCTCATTGCACACATGGGCAAGCATACCGGGGGCCAGCTCGGTCTTTACGAGGTTGGCCTCAGTTTTGATCTTCAGCTGGGCGATATTCTGGTGTTTCCATCTTGGCGGCTAACTCATTTCAATTGTCACTATGTGGGGAAGCGAGCCACGATCGTTCTCCACACCGATCGTGAGGCGAAGAGTTGGACGAAAGATGGGCATGGGTGGTCTACGTATATAGTTAACCACCACCGCCAAGCAGAGGAGGAGCAGGCCAGGGCAGGCGTAGACAGCAGTAGCGATGAAGACTAATTTTTCTTATATATATTTTTTACGCACCTCTCTCAATTAGTCCTTTGCAATAGATCATTTACAATATCTCTTGACCATCCTTGTAGGATTTTTTCCCGTGGCCAAATCTCGCAACTGGGTCGAAACAACTTTGGTCAACTTTCGCCTGATTACCAATCATCAGTGGGTCAACTACCAACCACCAAGTCATCTCGCCAACCCCCCCCCCCCCCCCCCCCCGTCAACTCCAAGCTGATGAATTCCGAACATCCTCTAGTGGACTAGCCTAGCCCGAATGACACCTGCACCGCCATCCTCAAACCCAAGAAACGTGAAATGGTGCGTACCATCTTCTGCGCGTATCACCCATGTTGACCGTTTTGCAGGCCAAATTGGCTGTGGGGGGACGAGGCAGCCACAGATGAACGTGATGATATGCTGGAGCATCCTGCCTGACCGTACGGTCAGTCCCGTCCTCCTGTGTTACAAAAAAAAGTGGTTTTGATGATCCGTGTCCGGACGTTAGGCATCCTCGCTGTGCCTCTAGTCCTGCACGAGGACAATCCGTATTCTGTCCAGCTTGACAGTCACCATGAACGTGCCTCCACGAGAGTCGAATTGGGACTCGACGCAGGCTAGGGGCGTGGTTAGTGGGGCCGTTAAGTCGAGGGCATTGCCCGAACAGCCAAGGGCGGTGGTAAATTAAATTATGGGGTTCATCTGGATAGGTCTGTTGCCTTTCCTTCCAAAGATTTCTACGTCTCCCTTAAACGTCTCCCACAGAAAATGTACAAGAACGCAAACACCAACACACCCATCAGGAACGCATAGAGTACGTTGTACAACGATTTCTTCACGCTCAAGGTGGTGAAACTCTAGAGCCTATGCCCGAAACCCTCTCCGGAAGGCGAGTCTTCAGAAGCACCGAAACCTCGGCATGTGGACGTCCTCGAGCTATGGACCACCCTCGCGTCCCGCTTCAACCTCGCCTACACCTTGTTTGGCGTGAACATCTCGGAGCTGGGGGTACCTACGCACTGCCGACTCTTTGAAGTTACTGACCATACTCAGGGCCCTGAATGACTCACCATATGGTACGTCCAGTCCGATGCAAACCTTTGTGATGTGCTCGCAAGGCGCGCGCGGTGGCACCTTAGGTGATGGATGTTCTTCGATTACCAAGGGCCGTGATAGTAGAAACGGTGACGGTGAAGGCGCAGGTAACCGTGTCCTGAACCAGATCCTGACTGAGATGGACGGCATTCATCACATTCGTCGGACGTGGGAGAAAATGCGGCGGGATGAGGCTGCAGGCGAGGATGCCATGAAGGTCGACGAGGACAATGCGCCAGGGGAGGAGGACCCTGTCCCTGAGATTACGAGGTTCGTTGTTTTATTGTTGTATACCCTCCAACGTTTACTAATGATGCATCCAGGGAGCAGTCGCGTGGATTCTGGAACAACTTCAAGTTCCCCGAGGACGAGACAAGGTTAGCACCAGCCGAGATAACTGCGGGGAATGCGGATTCACGGAGGACACTGCAGATGACGACCTGTATGCTTGAAAGTTTCATATCGCAATCCAAATCCATACCGTAGTCTCAAATGTTATGAATTAGCACCAAGTATATTTCGGTTGGCTTAATTTCCTCACCGCAGATAATGACCTGTATGCTTGAGCATTCTTATGCAATCCCAATACATAGTGTAGTCGGCAAACGTTAAAGCTTTCTATGAGATGCCAAAAATATATTTTCGTCGCCCAATCAATCAGTCAACAGAGCGGTCACGTGTCATGTTGGACTTCTACACTCTTCGTCTTAACCTCCACCACCAACCATGAAATCCGCTGCTTCCTCCAACAAGAAGGCCAACCTCTCCTCCCCAAAGCGTTCCAAGGCAAAGGCCAAGGCCAAGCAGGCCGCTCGGTCCCCGAAGGCGCACGGGGTAAGCAAGCCTAAAGCGACAAAGCGGAAAGCCACCGAATCCAACAACGTCTCTACTGAGGCCTCCACCTCCACCAAGACTAAGAGGACTAACGAGAAAGGTAAGCAGAAGCTGACACCTTTGATGAGTACGTATCATCTGAACTATGTTAGAAAATATTGACCAGGACGATCACGACGAGAACCTTTTTGGACGGGGTCGACGGGCCAAGATATCCACACAGGACAGGCTAGAAAGAGATAGCCTCAAAATCCGGGTCAACCCTCCAAAGAAGCGCAAAGCCACCCTGGATGCTCTGGAACAAGAAGAGGACAACGACGCTGCCCCTCCCCCCAAAAAAAGAAAGAACGTACAGGTATTCTATTTCTCATACCTCTCTGTATAATACTTAGTTTTTATAGGTCCCGCCTGAGTCCCCCCTCCGTCTGACACCTCCAGCGCCCAGCAAGACTATTCCGGCAAAGTATATGGCATCTCCTTCACCCTATGCTTCCCGAAGCCAGCAGAGCCAGGCCTTCCCCCGTCGGTCACCTAGCCGCATCCGCTCCCCAACTCTGTCTCCTCCCCACTCGGGCAGCCAGTACAAGCGCTCATATCAAGTTATTCACTCCGACAACATTGACGTGAGTCTCAAGGTTTTAGCTAGGGAATACAAATGTACTAATGGTTTTATAGGAGGGTAAGTATGCAAGGTGCCCTGATCCTTTCCAGCCGCACTTATATTCAGATCTAGATCTAGATTTGCAGGGCGAGGATGACGATCCTTCACGCCCAATCTGTACGGTCAAAACATTACATTCCGGATTCAGCTAACGGACATCCTTTCAGTTGGGCTCTACAGTCATGACCGCGGCGTTATTGGTATGTTTTTAACCTTCACGGTAACGTACACTGAACCACATTTTTTTTACCCAATGAAAAAGACGCTGGTTCAAATTACGACCCCCAGGAAGAGGTCGGAGTACAAAGCGACGATGAGGGGGACGATGAAGAGGGGGACGACAATGACAAAGATGAGGTGGAGAGAGAGAATACCGATGATGATCTTGATAAGGCCGCAGAGAGAATAAGGGCGCAGCGGGAGGAGGACCGGCGACGTAGAGAGCGCCGTCAGCAGGAACAGCAAGATCAGGAGCAGGGTGGCAAGCGTAAGTCCTCATTGTATCTGATATCATTCGCTCAAGCAGTTTTCTAGGCGGAGCATCATCTCAAGACGCTAAAGGTAAGCATTTTTCAGCTTCCAAACCCCGCTCATTATACAAATTAGACCAAGATGGCCGCCACGACCACCGCAAAGACCGTGAGGACTACCGCGACCGCCGTGAAGACCACCGAGACCGAGACCAAGAGGACCACCGCAACCACCGCGATGACCGCCGTCAACAGGAACAGCAAGACCAAGAGCAGGGCCGCAAGGGTAAGTCCTCATTGTATCTGATATCATTCGCTCAAGTAGGTTTCCAGGCGGAGCATCATCTCAAGGCGTGGAAGGTAAGCCGTTCACAGCTTCCAACCCCCCGCTCATCTTACAATTAGACCAAGGTGGTCGCCCCGATCGCCATGACCGCCGCAAAGACCGCCGCGAAGACCACCATGACGACAGCGGCAACGGCCGCAAAGACCGCCGTGAAGACCGCGAGGACCGCCGTGAAGACCGCGAGGACCGCCGTGAAGACCGCCGTGAAGACCGCGAGGACCACCGTGACCGCCGCGACAAGGCCGACGGGGGTAAACGCAGTAGGCATTCTCTTACTCATGCCCATTGCAAAACTAACTTTTTTCACTAGGTGGAGGGCCCCCACGCGCCGGAGATGGTAAGTGGTGTTAAGCTTGAAAACCTGAGCTAACATATAAACTAGGACAAGAGGATCCGGACGCCGACCACCGGGCCCGCGGGAAGACTGCTTCATGTAAGTACTTACTCGTTCTATACTTACGTGTTCTTCAATATGTTCTTTTAGCCCACCGCACCTCCTCCAACCATAATCCCCGTCGAACGGGTAAGTTATACTGGCTGCTTAGGAATTATAGCTAATGGCGTAAATAGACAAGAGTGGACCAAGTGGGAACCAAAAGGGTACGTTTTTGCCTTTTCTATCAATGAACATGATCTGAGGAAAAAACTTGCAGGGCGTACAGGCACTGGTCAAGGTATGATTACTCAATGCAGTCTCCACCTCGCTGACTTCTTCATCTTGTTGCAGCGGGAGACGTCCTTGCTCAATACCGGGTTAAGAACCGCGCAACCCGACCTCCTGACCCTCGGAAGCTAGCTGCCCATGCTCAGAGGCAGACACGGGTCGAGGAGAACAGTGATGCAGATAACAATAGCGATGACGATGACAGCGACGAAGAGGAGGAAGAGGAGGAAACTGGGCCCAGGGGACGTAAACCTCGAACCGCCACTGATGTGGTAACTTCACTGCATGAGGGGTTCTATCCCCCGTTTTTTCGTAAAGCCATCAACATCACTAAGATTAAAGCGTTCGAAGATCTCCTCAATGGCTACTTATTCCCCGAGTTTGATCGTTTGAGGCCAAAGATCCTCCGATGGCTCCTCGAAGCTATCCATCACTGTGAAGAGGACCTTGAGCTCATCCAACCGGAAGGTGTGTTCTGTTTCTCTTTTCCTTCTCTGAAATCGTTCAAGTGAATGGTTAGGTATATGGGAAGAATACCAGACGGACTTGGCCAAGCTCGTATGTCCGCTTTCTGTTGTTTATTCAGGGCTAATGTCTGCCTTTTTAGATTTGGAAGTTTGTTTCAACGTTCCGGGGCAGGTGCAGAGATCTGTCCAGAGAGGTGGTACCGGTCCTGTACAAGATTCGCCCAAGTGGGGATGATTTTGAGGGCGGATTTGGTCAAGCAGAATTCGCTGATAAAATGAAGGACAATGTCGAGAAGCTTCTGAAGGACTACAACTTCCTCAAGCATGGTTTTGACGCCGAGGTATGATTCCAAGTAATTGTAATATCTTGCTAAGGATTCGTAGGGCCATACCAACAACATGATGCATCCGGCCATATCCGAGCTCATTTTCCGGATCGTTCACAAGCCTCACAAGTCTGAGGACTCTCTAGCAAAGTCGCTGCCTGAAGAGTTTGGGGTGTACACCGGAGAGCTTGTGGCCGCTGTTGCTCTATTTGTAAAATCGCATCTTCCTTACATTTCTTTTTACTCATCCACTTATAGCTTCAAGTCGGCATCGAAGAGTACGCTACAGGACAATTTCGGGGAGTTCGGTTCACGGAAGAAAAATATCACAAGACGTACAAGGATGCCCTACGATCCATTACCAAGCTAAAAGGTAACCGGGAGCATTGGGGAAAGACGACGGCGCGATGGGCACAGTGGGAGGCGGAGCACACCATCGCAGTGGGGAACCCGAACGCGAGCGCGGAGGGTATGGTGACCTTGGACTAGAGCGCGATAGCATTAATATACCCAATCCTATGCAATTGGTTTCGAATTCATCTTTATGTCCCCTGAATTATACGTCCAAAGGAAAAATATGCAACTAATGTATACTGAGTACTGGGTGTCACCCGGGAACTACATGAACTATGTAGAGACCTGGGGAACTACATAGAACTACGTAGAACTACATAGAACCCCCGGGAACTACGTATAACCCTGGCCAACTACATGGAACTACGTAAGGGGTACCCTTGGTACAGAACTACAGGAACTACAGGAACTACGTAGTGCTACGTAGCAAGCCCCGGGTTTGCTGATGATTAGGAATCAGTAAATTGGACCATCGCACTAGTCTCCTCCCTGGCCGCTCAAGATACGGGAGTTGAATGCTGAGAGGTCACGAAAGAGGAGAAGGAAGGCTTTGTCTCCAGTCTTAGGTCGAGGTGAAAGACAAGCCCCGTCGAGGTCAACATCATTACGCCAATCGAACAGAACATGCCGCGCGATCAAACGAAGTGATGGACCGACATTCTCGTATTGCTCTCATACTTACACGATTTCCAAGTAAATCAAGTCTTTCGGTTTTGGACTTCCAACCGTGGGAAACCGTTGAATATCCGCCGAGCTTGTTCTATCCGGACAATATCCGGAAGCTAAGTATTCATCCTTGGTCTGTGAAGAATTATTCACGTGGCCCACCTTTGAGATTCGCGCATTCGGCTCGCACAGCAACAAAAATGGCCGTTGAATGGCCGGTTCCGGCTGGTCAAATTGAGTCCAAAATTGAGTCGGCACTAAATTCTGATATGACTCAGAACTTCACTTACACACCAAACCTACCTAGTCTCCCTAGTCAGCCCAAATGATCAGAGTAGTTTTTCTGAAAAAAAAAAAGACAAAAAATACCTGATATATGAAACCTACCGCCGACGAAGTAATTTGGCTCCATCGCCGCTTGCAGGTTCTCATGGCCCGGGCCTCTCCTGTTTTCGAAAGTGGTGTAACTTTTCCTCGACCTCAGAGCCTATCGTAACGCTATTGTTCATGCAGGCACTGCGACCGCGTGTATGAGGACGGGTACGCACCAGGAGTTAAATACTTGATTCTTAGACTGATCACAGAACGTAGAGAGAACGGGCAGCGGACATTCTACACCCTTCAGTTTTATTTTCCATCCGATTTATCTGGGTCGCACGAGAGCTTCTTCGCTGCGAAAGGCGGCACGGCAAGATTTATTGGCAGGAAGGGGGCCTACGCAGACGTTCAGGTGAATCCCAAACATGTTCTTGTGTTCCAGCATGCAACATTGATGCACACCGTAGAGGAGGTGCGTTGTCGTTGCCCTTTATCGTTTGAATATAACAGTTCGCCAGGTAACTGACGGAGTGAACTTGAAGTGTCCTGTGCGTTCGGATATTCTATAAGGTTGGACAACCTGTACCTGTGAAGAGCTGAGTTTGCGGTGTCGTACTTTATTGTTGGACCAGTTATCGCGGCATTACCAAATTTCGCCAATCTGTAATCGACTCCATGGATTTAAGGAATGAAGTAACATTGTACCCAGAAGATATATAATTGTCCACGAAATCTCGTTCAGAAAGCCTTATTGGTGGACTTGGCTTTTGTGGGCCACTAAGACTAAATCAGTTTGAAATTTGGACAGAAGAGATATCCAATCTGACCGGTCTGACCGTCAAATAAGGCACAGGCAAATGCACCATCCGCAGCGTCGGCAAGTCCGTGTATTGTAAAGAAGACCTAGACTCGGTGCTAAGGTGAAATTCATAGATATCAGGATCAACTTGAAGACCGAGTGGAGGAGCTAGATGGAATTGACGTCGGTACTGGATAATTTGATCAAAGCGCTAGACGACATAGATATTTGTTTAATTGAGAGGCGAGAGGGTGAACTGGACGTACTGTCTTAGGTAACTCTAGGTGACCTTTTAGCCACTGCGACAGAAATTCAACGTCCACCGCCCCTGGCAATCTACCGGATATTCTCTGGATGACCTTTGCCTTCTAAGATGTCGAGCTCAAGATCGAGTTTTAAAGTCACCATCGGGGCAAATCACGCACCAACTGGGATTTATCGTCAGAACTATTCCTATCGTAGAAGAATAACTTACTTGCTAGATCATAAGCATTGAAAATTAAAACTCTTTTGAATTAATCAATTGAAATATTTACTAGGATGTCTTCAACGCAGGTCAATTCGATGCGGCGAAAATGTTCTATCCCATCATCATCTTGTTTCGGGCCCACCTTTGGAACTCTGCCGGCAAGAAGATAAGAATCGAAGAACTGAAGGAAGTAAAAACGATGACTTACATAGGAAAACAATCTCCTGGCCTTCTGCAGCTTTTAAGCTCACTATCGTCGGGGATGACTTGGAAAAATTTGGAACACCGCATACTGAACAATCAGCTTGAATAGTACGATTGAGCTCAGTGCGAACGCACCATTTCCTCCATCCGGCTTGTGCAGCGACTTCGGACTTGTTCTGCCGACAGCGAGGACACGTCTTTCGCTGTTCTAGAAAGCTGGCCCGTTCACGCAAAAGCATGCTCATTTCGAGCGTAGCTCCCGGTTGAAGATCGGTATCCACCTGCAAAGGCCGCGAGAGGGAACCGTCAGTCGAATAGAGTAGATGGTAGGACCCCTCGGATATATGCCGACTTCCAGCTCTGTCTCTGGGATAATACGCCTGGATGATTCGATATAGGTCCTGACAAGAACAAAATGAAGGATCCGATGGAGGTTTGATAATAAGCATACCGAATATTTGAGACTGTACGTCAAGGAAATCCGAATTACGTCTCCCAGTGGGTCGACAATGAACACCATATCCTCCGCAACATGATGCGGGACCGGTTTCAATGTTGTCGTTAATTCCTGGATAGTATTTCGGCAGGCGAATACTTCGTTCCTCGTCGTCGTGGAAATGATTCTGGAATGTCATTCAGCGCGTTTTCTCAGCAAAGATGAAATACGAGGAACACACAGGTTAGAGGAGCCGATCAGGATCCCTAGGGCCGCCCTGTGACGAGCGACCGCTGCTCGGAGCGCGCGCAATTCTTTCGCCTCAGAGGCAGCCCACCACACCTTGCTCAATGCTCCCACGATCCCTTTCGCGCCGACGGCCTTCGTTTTATCCAAGAATTGCTGCATATCGGCATAGCAGCGAGCTACTTCCATTGTAACACTCTGGCGGACGATCTCACCGAGCCCTGAGGTAGCGTCGAGCTGAACAGCATCGTTGATGAGAATGAGCTCGTGGTGCAGAGAGACCAGCTCAGCCATCGCGTTTTGGTAGTCTTCCGGCGCCCCAGAGCTTTCGTACAAGACTTGCACGATCCTCAGGGCCATTTCAGCGGCCGTGACTATGTCCCCGAACGATACCATTAGGAACGACATGGCAAGGAGCGGCAGAGAGTCGGCATCAAGATTGCGCTTGTTGCTTCGACTACCCAAGGATAGGTCATATTACACGGCACGGTCCGAACCACGAACGCCGGTGCAAGAATAGTGTCGTACCAGTTCCCGACACTCAGAAGCTTAGATCACCAGAGTTTTGGTCTATCAGTGGCGACTCCAAAGATCCCTCCTCGCAGCGCACCTGGGTATCTCAGTGAACTCGTTAATAGTCACCTAACATCAACAAAGTATTCGTTGTCCAGGGGAGTCCTTCTCAGAAGCTTGGAGGTGCATGCACTGGGTAATCCATTGCGTTGAGTGGCCGCCTTGGTCAGTTGGCCGCAGAGGAGGTTCGTTGCACGTGATATCCCGCGCGTCGTGGGACACCTAAACAAGGACATACAACGCGTCGGTTAAGTTAAACTCAACTTGGGAGTGATGGAGTAGATATCCGTACCTCACTCCCTGGTATAGCATGTAAGTATTACCCTTGCCCCTGGGGACCGTAGACAAGGGCATAATATTAATATACTTACCTGCTTTTTGATATCTCGACACGCGCTGCGACCTCAACTCGCATGTTCCACAAATTGGCTGGTCTACCCTGCTGTTGGGCACAAAGTTAGCGCATTTCGAATTCCTTCCCCGCGGAATAGCCTGGACCTGGTGCTTTTCCGCGAGGACACTGAACTAGGCGGTGAAATTCTTCTGAAGGAAGAAACGTGAACCAACCGAGCTCCAAATATTTGACCGCCCACAAACGATTCGGAATCGGAGGCCCTCTAAATTCTCCGGCGCTGCCAAATTGCCGAAGAACAAATATGCGGGAAACGAATATTCGGGTGAATTCGATAAACCCGCCTGACAAGCAACTCACTCGAAAATGAGTTCCTTGAATGTACTCGGACCCGGGCGCTAGGGCGCCATATATTACCATGGGTACAACATGTCGACAAGGCAGCAAATGCCCACTTTAGCTTGTCCGATCGAATGCTCCCTGAGCAAAGAAATCTTCTGGTCCTGCAAGGTCCTGCAACGGTGAACCTCGAAGTCGAAGAGTTTGTAGGATCAGAAGCTTGAGGTCATTTGTGATTCCCCCCCAGCCTGCAGTGACAGTTTGAGACATTTGACGGTCACCTCGGGACCCTGATCGGAAGGTGGCTGGCAGATGATGATTGCGATTATTGTACATACCTGTAGTTTGAGAAACAGCGCCGACCGTGATGTTTGGGTGAGACTGAGGGCTAGGCGACGGCGGGTAGTTCCTTCAATTTCAATTCCGATTCCCTAGAAAACAATTTAAGATTTGCAACCGGCTGGTCTTATGCTGTGAAAGAGAATCAGTAACAACCCAGGTGAATTATTTACTTCGACCTTCTAAAAAAAGATGAAGTCTCCTTCAAGTTGCGATGTGGTTCAAAAAGAGCGCCGACAGTGATGGTTGGTTGAAACGGAAGGTCAGCGCCCATCGGCTCCTTTATTTTCTCTGAATTTTTGGGAAAGCTGCGAGACTACCAGGAAATAGAGAGGCAAGTCTTCAACAACGTCCTGAACGAGCTCAAGGAAGATTTCGAGTATTGTTCCCAATATAGCAAGTGATGTTCAACTATTCCCGATCACTGATGGGAGGTTTCTCCCGATCAGGTCGTGTGCGCCTTTGTCTTGTGGCGAAGTCTGAATCCTGCCTGGACTAGTCACCGAAGTCCGAGTCAAGATGCGCGTTTTCAATTCGGTGATGCCGCGTGCACCAACCGGGTCTTCTGAAGGAGCGCCCGGTGTCAGGTTTCCGATGATCATGTTTCATTTAAAAGGGGCTTGCGTAACATAACGCCGTCTGTTTCCTTCCCCACATCTGTGGCCTGCGTCCCAGCTCTACTCGTCCATCTAGCAGTGACTAGTTGGTCTTTTTGCCTTCTTCTTGAAGACTCCACGCCACGCGATCCTTGACTTCTTTTCGGCGCTTTTCTCACCAGTTTCCCCTTACTAACCAACAAAAATGGTCGCCGAGAATCCTCTTTTCCGCGGTGGCTGGTCGATGCGCAAGTTCAATGCGACTGTCATTAACGATATCTGGCCCGAAGTTTTCTTTTTCACGGGAATAGCTACTAGTGCGTGCTCCTAGTCCGTCACAACAGGACGCTAATCCATCCACTACTAGTGGTGTCTATAATCACCGAAATGAAAATACACAACCTGGCAGTACAGAACAGTCTGCTCACCGTCTTGGGAACTGTGCTAGGTCTTGTGAGTAAGTCAATCGTCCAACGCCTTCAGCATCTATGCTCGGAACTTGCCCACTCATGAACGCGCAGTTTCGTTCCGTACCAGCTCCGCCTACGAGAGGTACGTGCACATGCCCCAACGTGCTGAAGCCGTGTTTAACGTTGTTCTTGTAGATACCAGGAGGGCAGGAAGATGTGGACCAATATCCAAATTGCTTCAAGAAATCTTGCCCAGATCGCAAGTCACTTTCTTTTGTTATTGTTCAGGATAACTTATCAGAGCGTCGTAGATTTGGATCCACGTTGCCATCGAACGCGTGGACAAGGACAAGGTACCAATGTCCACCGTCCAGAGTATCATTGAGAAAAAGTCCATGATCAACCTTGTGCGTGCCGTTCTACCTTATCCCTCATCTCATCTAATTGTCTGTTAGGTGCAAGCCTTCTCTGTTGCCGTCAAGGTATGCGCATCCCCCTTCCTAGTAAGCCCCCACGAATTTAACGCTGGCCATAGCACTTTTTGCGCGGAGAGCCTGGTATCTACTATGAGGACCTCTACCCCCTCATCTCAGTCCTCCCGCGGTACGCCAACACTGTCGGCCCTAAAACCGATGCGGACATGCTCCCCCTCTGGGCAGCCTCCGAAGACCAAGACCACCCCCTGCGCGACGCCCGCCCACCGCCGCCATCGCGCACCGGCACCACCTCCGACCCCCGTACAGCCGCCCCTTCACTCGCCATGGACGATGACCGTCAATCCCAGGGCGGCAGCTGGTTCCGCCGCGGCAAGATGAGCCGCGCCAACTCAGTCGACCCTGAGAAGGCGCTGGCCGAGATCCAGAGCCACGTCCCGCTCAAGCCCGCCCGAAACCCGCCCCCACCGTCGCTGCTCGACTACTTCCCCTTCCTGCGCATCTTCTTGGTGTTCACCAAGTGCTTCCGGAGGAAGTCGAAGCACACTGCCCGGGACGCGATGGGGAGGAAGATCAAGCCCAGCTTCACGGAGAGTAACGTCCCTCTGGAAATTACTATTTATTTGAACAGGTGAGCGGTACCTTTTATGCCTGCAATCAGTCGCTCACGTCTATTCGCCCAGCTACCTCGCTTGTGTGTATTTTCTACGTCCCACTTGGTCTTCCCGCTAATCCTTCCCAGACTTGTTGCGCAACGCCTGGCTCCAGGTGCATTTGTTCGACTCGCTTTCCCGGGATGCAGAAGCTAACCCCCAACTCAGCCCGCGCTGGCCACTGGCTTGATGAACAATGTCGCCAGTCTCCAGGACACCTTGTCCAACTTGGACCGAATCGGAAACACCCCCCTGCCGTTCGCCTACCAGGCCCATCTGCGCATGTCATTGTGGTGCGTCTTGATTACAATCCAACGTGTACCCGATAACTAAGAAGAGTCTTACAGGCTCTATATCCTGTTGCTGCCGTTCCAGATTGTCAGCGCGCTCCACTACTTGACTATTCCTGCCACGGCCTTTGCCGCCTTCCTCCTCCTCGGGTTCCTCGAGATTGGACAAGAAATGTGCGTCACCCAAGTTTTGATGTCCCCGAAATTACCTCTAACCACCAACTGTCTTACAGCGAGAACCCGTTCAACTACGACGAGAACGATCTCGGTATGTTCTCGGCTCTGTACCCTTCCTCGCCGATTTAATTAGCTTCTTGCTAGACCTCGACACCTTCTGTCTCGCCATCCAGCGCGAGCTGCACGAGGTCACCGCTGTGCGTCCCTTACTCCCTTCCCCTCCATTCTACCCATGCTCACCCCGATTCGTTCAGCACACCATGCCCGACCCCTCCACCTTCGTCTTCAGCGCGTGGAACCAGCCCCTGGCGCCGGCAGACCGCCGCACCGCCGAGGAACTCACGCTCAACACAGACCAGTACAAGCACTCTGAGTCCCCCGATGCGGCGCCCGGGATTGAGGCTATCCGGCGTACGCTGCTCAAGAACTGGCGCGAGGTGGATCGGATTACGCGGCAGCAATAGGTGGCTGGGTTTCGTTCTGTTTGAGGGGGTGGATTGCGCATTGGTGTACATACTTAGCATAGTCGATACACGGCTGTTTTCTTGTAATTAATTATTTGCCCCGGCGGTCTTTTGTGTTGAGCGCAGATCAAAGAGAGTACGAATAGGGGCTTGTCCTAATCGGGGAGTCGCTCGTTTTGGCGTTAACGACCGCCAACTTTTCTCTCTCATCCGGCTCTTGGACGCGATTCTGGCTTTCATCTTCTGCGCTATCTCCCTGCACTGAGTGGCCCAAGAGCCCCGCTTTCTGGCCCCCCTGGCTTTGCGAAATCTCTAACGCTGTTTCGACTCTGTCTACGCCACTGAGACCATTTAACCGTGCTGCGACATCACTTCAACGCATATATTGTATTCATAATACACTAAATGAGAGGCACCCAAATCTGCACAGGCGAAAAAAAGGCAGAAGGCCCTATCAATAACGCTTTCACCGCCGCTCCCATCCATCTTCATCGATGCTTAGTCCTCTTGCTCAAGGCGGAAACCCTGGCTTCTGTAGTACTGCTTCGCGGGGACCATAGACAGATGCCGGACACGCTGGGTTGTTTCTTGGTCTCCCCTCAGCCGCCGCCAGAAATTTTGCTGTATAGACTTGGTCAGGACACTGGGAGGCCATCTTGTACACCGCAACATACCTCCGCTTCTTGGAAAGTGAAGATGCGCGGGATTGGGCTGCGGCGAGGCGTGGGGGCGAGCTTCTTGGCCTGGATCGCGCCGGTCCTCTTATGTCTCTCCTCCCTCGCGCGCGCGCTGGCCTTGACGCTTGGGGCCTCGACCTTGGCTTTGTCGCTCCTCCGCTTCGCGCAGGACTTGGGCCCCCGGGAATGCGCGCAGCCGCCCGTCATTGGTAGCTTCCATCCAGGGTGTAAAGAGTTGGCCGAGCCACGTGGAAAGAGGTGCCCACCCTTGGAAACGTCAGCGCATTCAACACATCCTGATGCTCGACTAACCAATTGTCAGATAAAGAACCCCGACCAAGGCCTGGAAGGCGTCCGTCGACTGGCGGGCAGTGATGTAGTACGAGTCGTCTTGTGCACTGCGTAAAACCCGGAGATGGCGATGCAAGTTGAAGAGAAATCCCAGGCGCCCCAGCAAACGTTCATCCAAGCACTCTGATTGTATGGTCTGCAAGACGGATGAACGGGGGGCCAGCGTTGAGAAGAAAGCGACTTACGACCATTTCCGCCGGATTTGCTGATTCAAACCTCTTCACGATGAGCTCTGTAACAGCCGCCCTACACAAGTGCAGCCCTAAAGCGCGGTATCCAGTGTTGGGAGTACAACCAAACTCAATGCGATACGTGATATCAGTCATCGCAGCCGCGAGCGCGGATGGGTCTGCATCAGCGAGACATGGCGCTACGGGAGGGTACGCTGGCGGGAAGATGACACAAGAGGCATCGACTTCATCCCAGGCCGCTCCATTTGCCCCGAGCTCCGCTAATAGGTCAGCAGCCGACAGTCTGGGTGACCTATTGGCGTTGCGGGGGAGGATAAAGCTGCTGGTGTCGAGATTCAGGGATCGGCATGGCCCAACCGGTACTTGGTCGAAACCGGCGATGATCTTCTGATGCAGGCTCCGCGCTGTTGAACTCACAAAGACGCTGTCGGTCGAAGTGCCGGTGAACAAGTTGACCCAGGGCTGTAACAAAGGTCCGAGCCAGTAGTCGCGAGTATGTTCAAAGCCTGTAACATTGCTTAGCCTCGTAGAGCCGAGTCTCGTGAAGCACATACCAAAGCTGAGCACATTTGCGCCGACCACCGCCTCGAAAGAGTCACAGACGCGTTCCATCGCCGGAACTGTCCTACGGTTTTCCTTACTCGTCATGAAATCATGAAGTTGCATCCCGTAAAGTAGACCAAGGTGGCCCAGCAACTGCGGGCCGACCAGCTTGCCGACAAAGTCCTAACTTGACCTCAGCACGAAAGACAATGGAGGAGGATGATCGTACCGTGTTAAGGGGGGCAGAGGCGCGTTCATGGGAGCGATAGATGCAGGAGAACAGGACTGCTCCGACAACGGCGTCGCCGAGCCACTCCAGGCGGCGATTCTCGCCGCTGTGAAACGCGCTGCGTAGTAGTTTGGGATCGTTGTGAAATGTGGGCATATCCGGCGGATAGCCGTGAGGGAAGTCGGGCTTGAGCTCGAGGAGTTCGAGAGGGGGCCATGGGGGACACTCCTCCTCGTCCAGCTGCTTAAGAAGCAGGAGGGGGTCGGCATCCAGATCGACACGCCGACGTGTAGGAATGGGGTCGCGCAATAGATCAGTGTCCGGTAGAAGATGAGCAATCGCCTCCAGCGGCGTCTTGCGTCCAGCCACGGGAATAGAAAGATTCATTGGTATTGCAGATAATCGATAATCCAAGATGAGACGCAGACAGACGAGCCATGTCAACCAAACAACAAACAAGCCATCTTGGGTCGAGCACAAAATCAGTAGACAATAGGGGCTTGTCCTAATCAGGGAATCGCTCGTTTTGGCGTTAACGACCACCAACTTTTTTTCTCATCCGGCTCTTGGACGCGATTCTGGCTTTCTGCGGCTATCTTGCACTGAGTGGCCAAGAGCCCTCGCTTTCTGTCCCCCCTGCCCTTGCGAAATTTCTAACGCTGTTTCGACTCTGTCTACGCTACTGAGACCAAACTGAGACCACACTTTAACCGCGCTGCGACATCACTTCAACGCATATATTGTATTCATAATACATTAAATGAGAGGCACCCAAATCTGCACAGGCGAAAAAAAGGCAGAAGGCCCTATCAATAACGCTTTCACCGCCGCTCCCATCCATCTTCATCGATGCTTAGTCCTCTTGCTCAAGGTGGAAACCCTGGCTACTGTAGTACTGCTTCGCGGGGACCATAGACAGATGCCGGACACGTCGGGTTGTTTCTTGGTCTCCCCTCAGCCGCCGCCAGAAATTTTGCTGTATAGACTTGGTCAGGACACTGGGAGGCCATCTTGTACACCGCGACGTACCTCCGCTTCTTGGAAAGTGAAGATGCGCGGGATTGGGCTGCGGCGAGGCGTGGGGGCGAGCTTCTTGGCCTGGATTGCGCCGGCCCTCTTATGTCTCTCCTCCCTCGCGCGCGCGCTGGCCTTGACGCTTGGGGCCTCGACCTTGGCTTTGTCGCTCCTCCGCTTCGCGCAGGACTTGGGCCCCCGGGAATGCGCGCAGCCGCCCGTCATTGGTAGCTTCCATCCAGGGTGTAAAGAGTTGGCCGAGCCACGTGGAAAGAGGTGCCCACCCTTGGAAACGTCAGCGCATTCAACACATCCTGATGCTCGACTAACCGATTGTCAGATAAAGAACCCCGACCAAGGCCTGGAAGGCGTCCGTCGACTGGCGGGCAGTGATGTAGTACGAGTCGTCTTGTGCACTGCGTAAAACCCGGAGATGGCGATGCAAGTTGAAGAGAAATCCGAGGCGCCCGAGCAAACGTTCATCCAAGCACTCTGATTGTATGGTCTGTAAGACGGATGAACGGGGGGCCAGCGTTGAGAAGAAAGCGACTTACGACCATTTCCGCCGGATTTGCTGATTCAAACCTCTTCACGATGAGCTCTGTAACAGCCGCCCTACACAAGTGCAGCCCTAAAGCGCGGTATCCAGTGTTGGGAGTACAACCAAACTCAATGCGATACGTGATATCAGTCATCGCAGCCGCGAGCGCGGATGGGCTTGTATCAGCGAGACATGGCGCTGCGGGAGGGTACGCTGGCGGGAAGATGACACGAGAGGCATCGACTTCATCCCAGGCCGCTCCATCTGCCCCGAGCTCCGCTAATAGGTCAGCAGCCGACAGTCTGGGTGACCCGTTGGCGTTGCGGGGCAGGATAAAGCTGCTGGTGTCGAGATTCAGGGATCGGCATGGCCCAACCGGTACTTGGTCGAAACCGGCGATGATCTTCTGATGCAGGCTCCGCGCTGTTGAACTCACAAAGACGCTGTCGGTCGAAGTGCCGGTGAACAAGTTGACCCAGGGCTGTAACAAAGGTCCGAGCCAGTAGTCGCGAGTATGTTCAAAGCCTGTAACATTGCTTAGCCTCGTAGAGCCGAGTCTCGTGAAGCACGTACCAAAGCTGAGCACATTTGCGCCGACCACCGCCTCGAAAGAGTCACAGACGCGTTCCATCGCCGGAACTGTGCTACGGTTTGTCTTACTCGTCATGAAATCATGAAGTTGCATCCCGTAAAGTAGACCAAGGTGGCCCAGCAACTGCGGGCCGACCAGCTTGCCGACAAAGTCCTAACTTGACCTCAGCACGAAAGACAATGGAGGAGGATGATCGTACCGTGTTAAGGGGGGCAGAGGCGCGTTCATGGGAGCGATAGATGCAGGAGAACAGGACTGCTCCGACAACGGCGTCGCCGAGCCACTCCAGGCGGCGATTCTCGCCGCTGTGAAACGCGCTGCGTAGTCGTTTGGGATCGTTGTGAAATGTGGGCATCTCCGGCGGATAGCCGTGAGGGAACTCGGGCTTGAGCTCGAGGAGTTCGAGAGGGGGCCATGGGGTATCTATCTCCTCGTCCAGCTGCTTGAGGAGGACTGCCGGATCGGCGTTGAGCCCGACACGCCAACGTGTAGGAATGGGGTCGCGCAATAGATCAGTGTCAGGTAGAAGATGAGCAATCGCCTCCAGCGGCGTCTTGCGTCCAGCTACGGGAATAGAAAGATTCATTGGCATTGCAGATAATCGATAATCCAAGATGAGACGCAGACAGACGAGCCATGTCAACCAAACAACAAACAAGCCATCTTGGGTCGAGCACAAAATCAGTAGACAATAGGGGCTTGTCCTAATCGGGGAATCGCTCGTTTTGGCGTTAGACGACCAGCAACTTTTTTTCTCATCCGGCTCTTGGACGCGATTCTGGCTTTCATCTTCTGCGGCTATCTCCCTGCACTGAGTGGCCAAGAGCCCTCGCTTTCTGTCCCCCCCCCCCCCCCCCCCCCCCCGGCTTTGCGAAACTTCTAACGCTGTTTCGACTCTGTCTATGCTACTGAGACCACACTTTAACTGCGCTGCGACATCACTTCAACGCATGAGTCTATTCATAATACAGCATAATACATTACATGAGAGGCACCCAATCTGCACAGAGGCAGAAGGCCCTATCAATAACGCTTTCACCCGCCGCTCCCCATCCACCTTCATCGATGCTTAGTCCTCTTGCTCAAGGCGGAAACCCTGGCTACTGTAGTACTGCTTCGCTGGGACCATAGACAGATGCCGGACACGCCGGGTTGTCTCCTGGTCTTCCCTGGACGGTGGCAACCAGACTTGAGGATTGACCGGGGGAGGATTCGAAACGATATTCGTCTGAGGACTGGGCCTACTCGTCGACGAGGCTGCAAGTCGCGCAACGGGTTGGCTGCTCGAGGCGGACGTGTAGGAAATTGAGCGAGTCGAAGGGCCGGCCCATTGTGGCCTGCTGTTCGGAGCTGCTGCGCTCGTTTGCCGCGCTAAGGGCGGACTTACGCTCGACCAGGTGGGCCCTGTGCTGTTTCTCCGCGGAGCGGCGCTCGCAGCGCGCGGCGGCAGGCTCGAGACACCGGAGCTGCCGCCCTGGACCCAATTGCTCTCCGCGTCCTTACTTCCTCGCCGTCTGCGCTCCTTGATTTCAGCTTCGCGTCTCTGGAACTCCATCTGCCGCTCCTGCTCCAGCCTCTGCTTCTCTGCCTCTGCCTGAACTCTCTCCGTCTCCTGTCGCCTTTCCACCTCTTGTATCCGCACCGTTTCCGCATCCCGCCGCCTCAGTTCGACCTCTCGCTGGTTGATCGTCTTCAACTTCCTCTCTGACTCCTCCTCCTGACGACGCAGCAGCTCCGCCTCCTTCATTCGTGATTTCTCCTCTGAAGTGCTGCTCGGCGGTGTGCTCCATGACGTTTCGCTCCGCTTCTCCGCCCTCGGACCCTCCTTCAGTCGCGTTCCTCTCTCTCCCTCTCGCTGTCGCATTTCCGCCTCCCGTCGTGTTAGATCGGCGTCCCGTTCCTCGAACTTTCTCTCCGACTCCGTCTCCCGACGGCGCAGCTCCGCCTCCTTCAATCGTGTTTCCTCCTCTCTCCGCCGTATCACGGTCTCCCGCCGGTCCAGATCGGCCTCTCGTTTATTGATCTCCTTCGTTCTACTCTCCAAGTCCCTTTCTTCTTCTCTAACCGTTTCCTCTTCCTCTTCCTCTTCCTCTTCCTCTTCCGCGTCCTCGTCCTCGACGCGTGAAAATGGGGGTGAGGCCCTCGTCGACAATGCGTTGGCCAAGAATGCCTGGGACGACTGCGTGGATTTGTCTAATGGCCCCTGCGAGGCTGCAATCCTCGATTGCTCCGATGGCGACCTCTTTATCTCCGGCGGCGAGTGTTTCATCGAGGAGGATTTTCGTTCGAGAATCTGGTCGAGAATCACGTTGCTCGAGCTTTCCAGTGATCCCTTCCCTTCACGTCCAGAATACGAGTTTCTCTGGGTTGCGATCGGCTTCGACAAAGATGGCGAGGCGGAATCGGCCTGGGTGACTGGAGGGGTGGAATTCCTCCTATTATTCTTCTGAATCTGCGCGAGAATCGCTGCCTGCTGATCCACCATAGACTGCTTCACCTCGGGGTTTGCAGTTCCTCCAGTGGTGACTCTTCTCATCAACCTCTCGTCCGACAGCCTCACCACGAACTCCTCCTTTGCCAGATTCCGGATTGAATCAGATTCGACATTATATGCCTCGATCAATTCTTGCTTCCGGGCGGCGAAGGCGGGGGAGTCCACCGTCAAAGCTTTGATTCCAGCAACTAACCTATCCTTTGCGTCCTGTATTATAGGCTTGAAATCGTTTTCGATTTCCACCCTCTTCTTTGCCTTCCATTCATCATCGGGCTCCGGGGATTCAAGGGGGACTGGGGTTTGCGCGGGCAACGACGGAAACGGGCTCGCTGATGAACCCGTTCGTTGCGCCATGTAGATCGACATCGCAGAAATCGTGGTGGGGCTGGATTCCAACGCGTACGGACGGATCGAGCTCGTGCGTCGTGCGTCGTGCGGATTCGATATAAGCTCCTAGGCCTGTGGCAAACGTCGAACGAACAGCTGTAGGCCGATCGATCTACGATCCCTACCAGCCTTTCGCGCGGGCGGACCGCTGCGCGTACGAGTGCAAGACACGAGCCACGCGGATGGTGCGTGTGGGAATGACGATATTCTCGCGAATGAAATATTCATCATGCTTTAGTTCATGCCCCGCCCGACTTTTACAAACAACAAGACCACTATACGGCGTACACCGATCAAGAGCTGGGGCGACGCGCTGCGGTTCAGCATTTCTGTTGCGGAAACTCGGATTTAGAGCGGATTGTCGGCTTGCGTTCATATATATACGCGTTCGCTCATATATATATACATGTGCCACATACACGGGATCTTTTGTAACCTTAATTCTTCTCCCCGACGGCGCTTCACGTTTCGTGTCTCGAGACAAAGAGCACAAAGGCGGGCTAAATTTGGGTTAAATATGGACCCACAACACGCTATCCTAATCGGGACAACCCCTCTCCGCTCCGACGTTCATTTCGCTTTCACCCTTCGACGCGACTCTGGCTTCCGATTTCCCTGCGTATGCTGCTACTGTTAGTCCCTCGCTACTCTTCGCCGCCATTATGTGGTTCAAGAGTCTCCCTCTGTCTTTGGCCCTATTCGCATGCCAGATGAGCCACTGGCACCCGCCAACAAGGAGAAACGGCAACGTCGTCTGGACCACTTGGGCTTGGTTACCTCAAGAACGTTCAATTCACCAGAACCTACCCTCCTATTAGCCCAGGTCTTCATCACAAGTATCTCTGACTTCAAGAGCATCCGAAGGCGACGCGTCATCAGCCTTTTAACGCATACAATATTGATATATTCCTTTGATTTGATTCTATTCATACATTGGATGAGGATATAGGTAAGTACATGCTAGAAAACGCTGCACGAGGTTCACATTTAACGACCACTCAACGAGGAAAACAAAAGAAGGCTCACTCACTCCTAAAATTACGCAAAAACGCTCGACCCCGCCTTCTTCGACTCATTCGCCCGCTCCAAAAGATTGTTAAGGTTTCTCGTCACTGTCCCCGCAGCCGCCTTCACCCGCTCCTTATCGCGCTCGTTGACCTTCGACAACACCTTCTGATTAAAGTGGTCTTCGTGCCATCGCCTTAGCTGCTGCCGCACGCGGTCCTTGGTCGACTTATCCTGGTCTGGATAGTGCGGCGACATGATATATGCGTCGACCGCGCCCGAAGTGATCTCCTCTGCGCTGTTCGGCTTCCTGTACATCGGCCACGGCAACAAATCCCACGTAACCTCGCTATGCGCAGACATCTTGGACCACAGCTGCTCGTGCTGCTGGTAAATCTGCACCACATCCTCCTTACTCAGCATCCGCCCCGCTTTCTGCTCCTTCGCCCGCCGCTCCCGGTCCATCTGCTCCTGCATCTTTCGGAACTGCTCTTCCGCCTGCTCCCTCTGTCGACGCGCCCAGTCATCAGGATTAGCCGGTGGAGGACTCGATGCGCTCGTCTTGGGCGTAGGTTTACTCGGCGAAGTCCGAGCGCCGGCTTGACTCCCCGCAGTAGACGTATAGGGCGAGGAATTCGACGGACCTGTCCATGTTGACTTGCCATTCGGAGTCGCCGTGCTCGTTGGCCGCGTGCTGCTCGAAGAGGGCTGACTCGTTCCCGCCGAGCTTGCTTTCGACGTGCTCGACCAGGTTGGTCCCGTGCTACTCGATCCCGCGGTGCTGTTACTACGTGCAGAGGAGCTTGTTGTATTAGACGGCGAGGGACTGGCGGGAGAAGCGCGCGGGGGCGTGCCCCATGAACCATAGCTGCCCCAATTGCTCTCTGCGTCCATGCTGCTTTGCCGTCTGCGTTCCTTGATTTCAGCTTCGCGTTTCTGGAACTCCTTCTGCTGCTCTCGCTCCAGCCTCTGCTTCTCCGCCTCTGCCTGCAGCCTCTCCTTCTCTTTCTTCTGCTTCTCCGCCTCCTCTCTCTGCTTCGCCGCCTCCTCTCTCTGCCTTGCCGCCTCCTTGAGTCGTGTGTCCTCCTCTCGCTTCCGCATTTCCGCCTCCCGCCGCCTCAGATCGGCCTCTCGCTGGTTGATCTCCTTCAGCTTCCTTTCGGACTCCTCCTCCTGACGACGCAGCTCCGCCTCCTTCTTCTGCGTAGCCGCCTCTTTGAGACGAACCTCCTCCGCCTTGCGCTCAGCCTCCTCCGCCAACTTCTTCGCCGCCCGTTCAGCCTCCTTCGCCGCCTTCTCGGCCTCCATAACCCTCTGCTGCTGTTCCCGTTCTTCTCGCTCACGTTCTTCGCGCTGGCGTTCCCACTCACGCTCTGCTGCTCTGCCCTCGTCGCCACGCCACGAGAATGAGGACGTAGCCTTGAAGGACCCAGACTGCGGGATTCCGTACCGCGAGAATTCGCCGGCGCTATACGCTGCTGGCTCCTCATCTTCGTCTTCTAGGGCGCGCGAGCGCCCCGGTACCGGGATGGGAACCGTGGCAGGATGAGTGGAATAGCGATTGCTGCTCGAGGGAGGCGGCGTGTTCGATGTGGAGTCGGGGGAGGGGGATGAGTAGATGAAGGAGTATGTCGACGGGGTCCGGCGGGGGAACTTGTCCACTGTGATACCCGATGGAGGTGGTGCGTTCGATGTCGGGTCGGGAGAGCGCGAAAAAGACATGGAGTACATCGACGGGCTACGGCGGGGAAAACTTGCCACCTCCACTTCCGACTCCTCTTCCGACTCCTCTTCGGTATCGGTATCGGTTTCGGTCTCGGTTTCCGTGTCCGAATGGCCAAAAGTCGAGGGTGGGACGCTCGTGGATATTCCATTGGGCATGAATCGGGGGGGCGGATGGGCGGAGCGTACTGGAGAGGGATTTGGGAAGCTTTCCGGCGGGATCACGGTTCGTGGGGCTGGAGCGGGATGGGAGGGCGGTGGGGCTTTGCCATAAGTCGGCGACGCAGCACTATACGACGAGGCAGCGCCGTAGGATGAGGGCATGGTACCATAGGACGATGCAGCGTACGGCGCCGATGCAGGAGCATACGTGGAGCCAGGAGGAGGAGGGCTGCTACCTGGGGAGCGGGCGGATATCGATGAGCCATCCGATTGCGATGTGGGTCCGCCACTGACATGCTCGCTCTGGCGGGGGATCTGCTCACTGGCCGTGCTCAGCCGAGCACCCGCCGCACGCCCCAGACTCTCCTTCTCCTTCGTCTTCTCGAGGCTCGCCCACTGCTGCTCCGACTCCTGCCTCCGGGCCTCTTCGAGTGCAACGTTCTTCGCAACCTCGTCCTCAACCAGAGGAGGAGCAGGAGGAGCAGATTCTGGCACGAACGACGCGGGGATAGGTTTCCGCGGGCTCGACTGCGCTGGGCGCTGGTTCGATCCACTGCGATTGGCTGCGAAGTTGAGAGCCGGAGTCTCCTTGTCTGGGGTAGGGGGAGTCCAGAATTGAGGCGGCGGCCGTGACGCCGGCGGGGAGCTCGCTGTGCGTTTCGCTTTTAATCTCCGGCGCGCCAAAATATTAATGAAATAGACTCGCCTATCGGCTTCTCCGGAGTTGGATCCCTCGACCGCCCTGAGGGCATGGGCATATGCATCGCGCGCTCGAAGGTGGAAGCCGGCGCCGCCTCAGGTTCTTCCATCAGTGCTGATCCCATCCACGACTCCGCTACGGTTCGCGTCCCAGAGTTCGACAACGGGCCCTGGAAGTTGCTTTGAGAACGCTTGGCGTGCAACGGGGATGATGCCGGACGGTAAGCGTTCTCCATCGGGATCGGGGTCGAGGTCGCCTCCTTCATCGTGTTCGATGTCTGCCGGTTGAGCGAGCCGGAGGTGCGGCTCGGTGGAGGCATCGCGGGAGGATGAGGTACAGGAATTGACCGTTCTTGAGGTGCCGCCCGCTCCTGGACGGGGGAGTTCGATGCTTGCCGAGACGATGGATCGAAGAAGCGTTTGTCCGTGGGAGATGCGACTGGTCGGGAAGATGGAGAACTCGAGGCGTGCGTAATCGGTGTGGTGGGCGCGCCTGTGTCCGCAAGCAGACCATCAGGAGCTGGAGGTGGCGTCGACGCCGCGGTCCACCCCTCCTGGAGCGGTGATGGCGCTGTCGTTCGCCTCTCATGCACGGGCGACGATGTATTCCGTCCAGGCGATCCATAACGAGGTTCTGCCGCCGTCACGAGCGGCGATGGTGAAGGTGGCGCGGGGGTCGCGCGCACTTGCATCGGTGGTGGATCGGGGTGATTGGGCTTTCCTGGTGGCCTCTTTGAAGAAGGACGGTCCCGGGCGCTAGGTGAAGGTGGCGGGGCTCCACGTCGAGGATCCAGGTCTCTCTGTGGGGCGGGACTGGACGAAGATTGTGACACTTGAGGTCGAGCATCCGAGTCTCTACGTGTGGCGGGACTGGAAGATGTCGAGGCGATATCGGGCTGGGAGCCTCCAGCGGTGGAATCTCTTCGGTTATTCCTCTGTATCTGCGCGAGAATCGCCGCCTGCTGATCCACCATAGACTGCTTCACCTCAGCATTTACTGTACCTCCAGTGGTGACCCTTCTCAACAACCTCTCGTCCGCCAGTCTCACCATAAACTCCTCCTTTGCCAGATTCCGGATTGAATCAGACTCAACATTGTATGCCTCGATCAATTCTTGCTTCCGGGCAGCGAAGTCGGGAGAGTCCACCGCCAAAGCTTTGATTCCAGCCTCTAACCTATCCTTCGCGTCCTGTATTATAGGCTTGAAGTCGTTTTCGATTTCCACCCTCTTGTTGGCCTTCCATTCGTCGTCGGGTTCCGGGGACTCTAGGGGGACTGGGGTTTGCGAGGGGAGCGACGGGAACGGGCTCGGTGATGAACCCGCTCGTTGCGCCATGTAGGTCGACATCGAGCGTAACAGAAATCGCGGAAGCCGGGGCCGGGTTCCAACGCCTAGGGGGCAGAAAGATAGCAAAAAGCGGCGGATTCGATGCGGTTTGTGGCGAACGGGAACTTGAAGAGGCAGGCGTTATCACGTAAAGTTCATTCGGCTACCCTGAGCAGAGAACTGATGATTTGTAGCTGAGTACGCGTGTTCTAGAACAACCTCAGCGGGCACTTACGCTCCAAATCGACGACGAGTCTGCCTGCACCGCCCGATGCGCCCTGTGGTGGTCCGAGGCCACGATGCAACGACGCGTAACTTTGTTGTCCCTTGTTGAAATCAGCGGCCTTCTATGCAGAACTTCTACCGCGTTACCCACCTGGTCATCTCGGCGAGGCTGCTGGTGTGGTCATCTGGTCGTCTCGCTCGACCGTCTTCTGGGCATGTACCGACGTTGCAGTGCCGGTGGATGTGCGGGAGTCGCGACTATGAGATATGGGTCAAAACTTGCTATCTGCTGCTCCCGAATTTCTCACGTCGATGTCCTTGACATCTGGCTTGCGGAAAATATTCGCGAAAGGTGTGCGGAACCATCTTACATATCATCCACCCCGGTGGATTCGCAGAAGGCAGCGCTCCAATTATTCGGAGAACTTGTTGCGTTCATTTGCTGGATCGGGAAGAGGGCAAGAAGCTTGAGCTTACTTGGAACGAAAATACGCGTTTGCTGCGCGATAATTTGGACAATCGGGCGAGGGTGGTAGGAATGAAGTAGGGAATGAAAAACAAAATAGATGGACAAGTAATCTATAGACCTCGCGACCGTCCCGAGGAGTTTTGTGGACGGCAAACGCGCTGTATGGACCGAATCGGGCTGCGGGGTAAGGGTTGTGGGCAAGGGCACGCCTCGTGTTTTCGCGCTGAGAAGCTTACATAAGCTCTGACCGCATCTTATCGCGAACGCAAGCGAACCCCTTCAAGTACCGCAACTTTTCGTTACCCTTGCCCGCTCGACTCACGACTCTAACCCCGACCTCAATCATCGCAATCGGTGCAAAAAGGACCGGCAAATTGGCCAATAGCCCACGCGACGACCACGGCTTTCTCTCGGATCGGCAACCACCACGAGGCGTCCTTGTTCCCATCCGCTTTCATTTCTCAAGGCTGTTAACAAAAAAAAAATTCTACTGTGCATCGAGTCATCTTTATAAACCCTTGCCCAACTCGTTTCAAGATGTTCACTTCCGCCACCTCTTCCTACATGAAGCCCTCTGAGCGGGTGCGTCGACAATGGCTCGCCTTTGCGCAGTGGGTCGAGACGGGGCCGCGCGTCGAAATGGAGCGGGGCATAGCTGAAAGTTTTCACAACATGGACGCGAAATGGAACGCCACTCCACTTCGCACCCGTCCATCCAAACAGGACCACGAAAAGAGCAAGACCACGTTACGTCGCGAGTTGGAGGATGGGCTGGTCACCATCGCACGAGAAGAGTGGCAGCGGAGACTGGAGGCAGCGGGGCTGAAGGACGAAGATTGGGGTCAGATGACTTTCAAGGAGACCCTCGCCGTAGAAAGACTGCTCGGCGGTGATCTGGACGAGGAGGGCATGGCCATAATGGAGAGTGTGGCGCGAGAGGATGCTGAGGTTATGCCGCTGCACCTTGTAGCACTGCCCGGGTTAACCAACGCGACACGCTCCGCTAATAGCTCTGGCTATTCATTCGTCAGCCCCATGTCGCTAAACGTCGGGGACGAACTGGACGACGAGACGGACGCATTTGAATCTATTTTCCCGTACGAAGTCGTGAGTCTCGGATTAATTCTGGATGATTAGGAAGTACTAACGCTAGATCCCGTAGCCACCCAGCTCTGGTCCGGAAAGCATAACGGACGACATCTTTGATACGCCAACGTCTGTTCCACGGGGGTGGAAGGGCGATGCACACTCGTATGGCATCTGGTCGGCCGACACCAGTCAATCCTCGCGCCAGAGCTCGCAGACGGGCTCACCAGAGAGACTTCCACACAAACCCATGCCAGCAGAGCACGCCTTCTTTCCCCGCGTCGCTGACCCCATCCTCCCACTTCACCCCGAATCCCGTTCGACGGCCACCATCAGGGCCCGCCCCCCCGCCGTGCGCTACTACGGACCGGTGCTGGCGGAGACTGGTGATAGCGACGCGCTCAGCGAGGAGGAAGAAGCAGAGGAATTCGAGCGCTTCAAGATGGAGACGCGCGTCACTAAAATCCGCGAGTTCCACGACGAGGCTGCGCGCGCGGACATCCAGCTCGCGCAGGATATCTACAACGCGCGTAAAATGAGGGGGAACTCGCTTGGCGACGAGCGCAAGATTCTGGAGCACCAGAAGCGCATGGTCGAGCTGCAGCGCACGAAGGAGGAGGAGCGGAAGGCGGTTGTGAGGGCGGAGCGCGCTGTTCGTCTGGAGGCGATTGACCGTCGCAAGAAACAGCTTCAGGCTAAATCCACCGCCACAGGTGAGAGCTCGCGGGACCGCCTCGCACAGGAGGTCGAGTCGAAGCTCAAGCTCGCGAATGTCGTCGCGACGCCTGACCCTGTCGTTCCGGTGGAGACGCGTCGTGGTCGACGACAATCTCAGTCGACCATGAGTACCACCTCTTCGCAGTCCTCGCGCACTACTGCCCCCGCGGCCGACAAACTCGCTGCGAGCGTCCCCGACCTGTTGTCCGCGTTATCTTCGGTCTCGTCCACGGCTTCGTCCACGCCAGTGTCTAGTGCGGCGTCCTCGACATCTTCCTCTCAAGCTCCTACTCAATGGCTGCCCGGGGCCTTCCCAGACGTCGTCACGGCCACGCCGCCTGCGAAGACCACGAAGAAGAAGGCCACGCCTCCTGCTCCTGCTCCAGCCGCGAGCGCGTCGGTGAATGCGAAGAAGCAGCAGAACCAGAAATCCACCTCTGACCCGTCGACCTCGAGTGTCGCAGAACCCAAGCCAACTTCGTCCTCCACAGTCCCGACATTACCCCCACCCACAGTAACCAAACCCGTGATCTCGACCGCATCCAAGGCAAAGGCGCCAGCTGCCGCGGGGAAATCAAAAGGGCAATCTCCGACGCTGACATCGAAGGCTACCACGGTCACGTCCACGAAAGCACCGCCTTCCTCAGCACCGTCTATTAAAGCCCAGGTTCCCCCACCATCGGTTAAAGCGCAATCCCCTCCCGCACCTCCAGTCGAAACGCCCAAACCGACTCCCCCTGCTGCGGCAGCTTCGTCACTCCCGCAGAAAAAGCCGCGTCCACAGACGGTCGAGATGCCGCATATTCAGACTCCCGGAGCGAGCTCGTCGCGGACGACGCTCGAGCAGATGGACCGGCCTTTCATGCATAAGTCCCTCGGCGGTGAGGGCTGGGTCGACCCCGGCGCTCGGCCCTTCAACGGGTGTATCCCGCACCCCACCGTGCCCGGGCGGGGCACCAAGTGGGTGTCGAGCAGCTCTGCCGCGAACAAGATCTCGTCCGCGTCCACGACCACGACCACGACCTCCTCCGCCACCTCGCACTCGTCGCAGATCGAAAAGACGATTTCGATGCCGCAGCCGCGCCTCCCGTCCCTCGCGTCGCGCGCGCGGCGCATGTCGGATCCCCTCTCGCCGAGCCCGCGCAGCTTTGCGTTCCCCGAGGACGTGCAGGCCGCCGCGCCCGACGCCGTCCCTGTCTCGGTGCCCAGCGTCCTCAAAGCGGCGACTGCGCAGGGCAAGGGCAAGGGCAAGGGCAAGTCGAAGCGCGTGACGATCGAGGAGGTGTCGGACGAGGAGGACGCGGATGCGCTGGAACGCCTCCCGGTCGACTCGAAAGTCATCTTCGAGCCCAAGCCCAGCGTCCCGCCGACCATGTTCTCTCCCATCATCGACTTTGCGCCGACGCCGACGCCGCCTGCTGCGCCCGCGTCCGTGTCGAGCTCAGCGGGCTCGACGTCGGGGAAGCACCCGCGGTCGAACGAGACGGACGACGGGAACACGCCGAAGGCCAAGCATGTGCGGTGGACGCCGGGTACGGTGGGCGGCGGGAACCCCGCAGCACGACCTTCTGGGTTGGAGAAGGACCAGGGGCGCGCGGCGGCGGTTGAGCCTAGTGTGCCCGCACCGCCGGCGCCGGCTCAGACGGCGAAGAAGGGCGCGCGGGGTCGGGCGAGCAGCCTGCTGCAGACGAACACCGTTGTCGTGGATCGGAAGGGGAAGGGGAAGGAACGTGCGGCGCAGAAGCCGGAGGAGGACCAGGATGAGTTTGCCCAGTTTATGATGGGGGCAACGCAGAACTTGACGCAGATGCGGGGGTAAACGGTGGTGAATGGACCCAGTAGGAGGCAATATACTGTAGAATCGACGAGCCATTTGGGCGACTAGTTAATTTATTACCGCAATTGCGTATCGTGATGTTTTCTTTTCAATGAATGTGTTTCTCCAGTTTCTAGAGTGAGACCGGTGAGGGAGAGAGATCAGGAGTGAGGAGAGGAATAATCGATGGGGCTTTCCGACTCTCGAGAGTCTTCGGATGGTGTCTATCCAGACGCTGGTGGCCGCGAGTACCGGTGCTTCGATGTCAAGATGGGTGGATATTGCGCCAGCAAGGGTTCATAGTGAATAGCGGTGCGAAGAGCAAGAGGTCGTTTGATACGAAGTGTCCAGACGGTACTTGTCCCTGCACAGGCGTAGGCCTCGCTGAAGTCGCCATAGAGCTGCAATATAGAGACATGAACACGAGGATCCAGCAAGTTCAGCGAGTATGAGAGTGGTTATCAGCGAAGCTTGTTTGGCGAAATCGTAGATTATCGCGCCTCCTAACTGGGACGAAATCCAATTGGCCAGTGCAGGCGCGACTCGGACGCCGTCACGTGGTGTGACGAGACGCGATCAGCGCGACGCGACGCGTTCTCGACCTAACTAATTGGACAGAATACGAGAATACGAAGAAATGAGAATATGAGAATACGGCCAATGTAAGAGACGCGTTGTTTGTTCAACGCCACACGGAGCCGAAGTCAAATCCTCAAGTAGTAAGACGATCACGAGGATGTTAAATCTTGATGGTAATTTAATGGGAAACTTGATGTACCTTTCCAAAACTAGGAATGAGGTACCATGACGGCTGGCGTTTCTTCCTTTCGACTCCCCACAACACGCAGATTCCCCTCTCATGGATAAGACCAACGAGAACAGTGCGCCGAGCGATGCGACAAAGGAGTCATCTCCAGTACCAAGTCAAACCGAGAAAGGGAAGATTGCCGCGAACAAGGATCCGAACGTCGTCGACTGGGACGGGCCAGACGACCCTGCCAACCCTCTCAACTGGCCGGGGTGGAAAACGGGCATAAACTGCTTGTTGATTAGCATGTCGACCTTCGTTACACCCCTCGCGTCTTGTAAGCTTAGCTTCTTCTGTGGACCGGGGAGTTATAGGTCCCTAATTACTTGCTTTTAGCTATGTTTGCTCCAGGTGTTCCTACCGTAATGGAGGACTTCCAAAGCGACAACGACCTCCTTGCGGCCTTCGTCGTCTCGGTGTATGTTTTGGGCTTCGCAGCTGGCCCTATGGCCATTGCTCCGCTGTCCGAAATATATGGGCGTGTACCCGTCTACCACGTTTGCAATGTTGGATTTATAGCCTTCCTCGTCGCCTGTGCTTTGGCACCATCCCTCAACTCGCTCATCGCATTTCGTTTTCTCTGCGGCCTGTTTGGCTCGTGTCCCATCACCAACGGCGGGGGGTCCATCGGTGACATGGTCCGGCAGGAAAAGCGTGGCGTGGCAATGTCGGGCTTTGCGATGGGCCCCCTCCTTGGTCCTATTATTGGTCCAGTCGCTGGTGGCTTCCTGACGGCGGCCAAGGGCTGGCGGTGGACATTTTGGGTCCTCGCTATTCTCGGCGGAGTGGTGGCGATCGCAGAGGTCGTCTTGCTTAGCGAGACGTACGCCCCGGTTCTGTTGAATAGAAAGGCGAAACAACTGCAGAAGGAAACGGGAAACATGGCGTTGCGTTCCAAACTCGATAACGGCTCAACGCCTCGGGAACTTTTCAAGCATACTATCCTCCGGCCATTCAGGATGCTCGCCTTCTCCCCAATCATCATCATCACAACCATATACATCGCCGTGGTCTACGGGTATCTCTACATTATGTTCACCTCTGTCACCGAGGTATTCGAGGAGACCTACGGCTTTTCGACACAAATCGTCGGCCTGGTGTTCATCGGTCTCGGTGTCGGATCCGTCGCGGGGGTCGTATACTTCAGTATGACTTCCGACCCTTACATCCGCAAGAAATTGGCGGAGGCCGCAGGGGAAGAGATACCGACTCGTGTCAAGCCTGAATTTCGTCTGCCGGCAGTTCTCGTGGGCTCGGTGGTCATGCCCGCCGGATTTTTCGTGTATGGCTGGACGGCCCAGTTTCACGTCCACTGGATCGTGCCCATCATCGGCACAGCGATTATCGGCGCTGGGAACATGTTGAACTTTATGTCGGTAACCGTGTACCTCGTCGACGCCTTCACCATCCACGCCGCCAGCGCCTTGGCCGCCAACACCGTTGTGCGGTCAGTTGCTGGTGCTGTGCTTCCGCTCTGTGGGCTGCAAATGTATGCAGTTCTTGGGCTCGGATGGGGTAATTCGTTGCTTGGGTTCATCGCGATAGCAGGAATTCCGGCGGTCATTGGTCTCATGCGGAAGGGTGAATGGCTCCGCACGAAATATGAGTTGAAGGATGTCTGAAATTCGGGGGGTCATGTACATATGGTCTAATATACTCACCCTGGTATTCTATAATACCCTTCACACCGTATTTTTCTCATGCATTGATTTTTCGGACGGAAGTTCTCCCGCTCAGACATCGCGTTGCGGAATCGGAGAGTATGAAATACGGTGTTAACAGGGAAATTCCGCACTTGGTTCAATTCCGGTTCAACTCGGACGTCAACGGATCGCAAGTACTTCCGAGTACCTCCGATCAGTCAATCAATCATGCAGATTGCATCAAAACCATCATAAAACACAACCTCCTTTTCACCTTTACCTTTACCGTCGTCGGCGACTCGGCGTTGAGAAGCTCGTTCTGTGCACGGCGGGATCACGCCGAATAAACCTGTAATGCCCATGCTCGCCGACGAGGCCCTTGGCGGCGGCTTGAATCTCAAATCTGCCAGATTCCGGTCCCCGGAACGACTTGGAATCCGACGATGTTCCCAAATTCTCTGCCGAACTATCACCTACTAACACTCTCTGCGAAACTATTACCCTTTCGAAAGTATACACTGTGGCGTTATACTCCGGAATCTTCTACGAGCATCCTCTTCGGGTACATCGGCGCGCTCTTCACCGACTTGGACGATTCCTAGCTCTTGCGTCCAAACCTTTTTCTCAGTTCAATCTCCGAGACGCCAGTCGCAAAAAGGACAAATCTCAGTCCAGGAGGAACCCAACTGCTTGGGATGGGCTTCCCGCAAATGGCCTGTCAAGGCGAAAGGCTGGGAGTTTGGTACACTCATTGACGGGCCGGAACGTCTCTTTTACTAAACTCCCAGCGCTCAAGGGTCATATGATTCTTGCAGCTCTACAGCATCGTAGGTCACACTTAGTGCCCTAGTCACAAATGAATGGGATCTCGCACGCACTAATTGCGCCCACAGCCTAACCTTTTGCCTTTTACCGTCTACTGTACCTAACCACTATGGCGTCCTTTGAATCCGCCTTATACTACAGCAATCCTGGGGAGGAACGTCTCCGTCTTTGGCGTATGGAACAGGAACCACAGATCACCCTTCAATTCAAAGATATGCAGCGCGACATAAACGCCCGGTTGGGCAGGAAGATTAGGGAATGTCTCAGCCGGGCACCCCAGGACCACCAGACTGTCCTGCAGCTTTGGCAGGAGGCCGAAGCGGAGGAGATTGACGCCGGGACGCTCTTGCATGAAGGTGTGGAAGCCCAGGCTGCGATCATAAAGGCGGATTACTTGCACGCCGCCCTCAGTCATCCAAATGAAGCGGTCAGTGCCTCGGAAAGAAATCTGAACAAGAATCGACTTACTGATTGGTAATTGTACTACAGGATCCTGAAGCAGAAATCCGCCGACGAATCAATAGTTCGACGCCAGGAAAGGCGTATTGTAGTCCGGTCCTCATGCACACGTTATTCTGGGCGGGGATGAATGAGCTACCCAATACTCACCGCAAGAGGTTGGAGCTTGATTTCCCCGAGCGAGTAGACGCGCTGCTCGATTTTCACTGCATTGCCTTCCATGCAGACATCGAGGTGATGAAGGAACTGTACGACGACGATGCTCCCAGCGAGAAGAGAAAAGAAGTACTCGCCGCACACCAAGTGAAAATGCAGTTGCAGATGGAGGCCCTTGCGGAGAAGATGCACGTCAGCTGGGCGGAGGAAAAGGACCGTCAGCGTCAGCGCAACACTCAAAACCCTGCTGCGTCGTCCACATGGGTTGGCACGGATGACTGGACTGCCAGTCCACCCCCCGCGCCGAGCGACGGAGTACGACGCCGAGTGCACATCAACGACCCTCGAACGATCCATGGGGCTGTTGAACAGAAGAAGTCGAGGTTGGCGAGCACGGCTTCCTCTCAGCCCCTCAACGGAATCCTGAAGAGAGTGTCGACTGGTGCCTCGGGCAGTGGCGCCATTGGATCGACCTTTCAAAATGACGCCGAACTCGCAGGGTCATTTGCCGGGTCATATTTGTCATTAGACGAAGCTGCAATAAACAGGGAGTTGGAGCTCAGCGGAGAATACCCGACGTCCGACACTGTCGAGGAACCACCGATTCACCGACGATGGGCCTCCACCAGCTCCCAGCAGCCAATGTTTGGTTCGTATGAAATCTACCACCCAACGGAGGCCGCCCCGGGAGGGATCCCTCGCTCGGCTAGTAACGTTGGGCTGCTGACACAGAGTTTTGAGGAACGAATTGGAAGGGGGAAGGGCAAAGGGAGGAAGTTCAACGTGGACTGAAGTTTGAGGGAACGACCGGTTCTGGTTCGTTGGCTGGGTGTAAGATTATGTGTATTGCGAGTGTAATGTCGTTCCGGCCAAGGTCATATACTGCTTCTGCACGTTGGAGCAACGTGTTTTCTGGCGCGAAGCACAGGCAATTGCCGTGTATGGGGATAAACACGTGCTACTAGTCCCGGACCGATGTGCCGGTCTTCTTCTGTCTTTCTCTTTCACCAACATTGCACACGTTCTAGACTGGCGCCACCGATACTCTAAGTATACCCAGGTTCGGCTCCGAAGGGTATTGACCGCAGGAATTGCAGCACTCGCCCTCGTTTCAACGGTGATTTTTCCCCCAAGCCCTGCTGAAACTTGACGTGTTGGAATGGTATGGGAACTTGTGGGCGCTTGACGGACCTTGTTATACACGTCACCAAATGCAAAGTTGTGCGGATTTAGCGCTTAAGGTCATGCCACCCGCTATCGCTGTTTGATACACGAGGCACGGTTCCCTACTAATCTGGGACTTTGTACTCGGATTCTGAGCGACCGGATGTACACGTCCCACTATCCTTAGCATCTCCTGGCATGCAGGCGGTCTACTCAACCACAACGGATGTGAAGATTCACAAGGCCATTCGGCACGAGTGGGCTTCTTTCCAAGCCTGGCTTTTTGACCAGCAGAAGCGACTGAAACGTCGAGAGTACCAGATTCTGTCTGCAGCCCAGCGGAAATGGGGGCAGCTCAAGAAGAGCGACAAGGAAGAGATTCTTGCACTGCAGCAAGAGCTCCTCGTAGTCGCCCGGCGTCAGTGGCTTGCTCGTGTTCGACAGAGTCAACTACACCTGGAGCACTGGGTAATTCTTTCCTCATTTTTTTTATCCTCTTTTCATTCCCTTTTCAGGTCATGACACCGGACGAGAAACACATGCTGCAGCAGATGCTGGGCTGGACGCAGAGGGAAATGATCGACGCCTACGCACAAGAACAGGCGGAAATGGGACCTATGTACCAACGGGTCGACCCCACCACGTTGGGAACGAGGGACTCGGGTCCCAATCCTCTCTCACCGAGCAGATTCATGCATCCGGTTAGAACGTCTTGCCTTGTTTTTTTCCCCAAGTAACTCACAGGCTCCTAGCCCGAGCGCACAGCAATCCCGGCGTATACAAATTGGGCGTCCGAGCTCGCGAAAATGTCTGCCGCATCTTCGCACAAATCCCGGCCACAGCGTTCCATCAAGTCAGTCGAACTACCCAGCATGCCTCTCTATTTTGTCGGTGCTCTTTTGCAGGGCACCGATCTGGATGCTGTCGCCGCGGCCGATTTGGAGGCGTTTGCCCTCCATGCAAGCGAGGAAAAAATTCGAGAGTACTACTTCGATGCCTGTGAGGCTTCGCTGCACTTTCAACGAATCCTCGCGACTATAAACCCCTCTCAGCGAGACGCAGCTCAACAAGACTTTGAGCGCCGCATGCGAGATCTTGCCAGTGCCAAGGAACGAGAGTGGAAGGCGATGACGGTAAAGGAACTGCGCCAGCACCAAGCGGCCGAGATGGAGCGCAGAGCTGCACAACAGCGAGCAGTGCGGTCACCCCCTCGACGCCCACGGCGCCGCGACTTCAGCGATTGGGATTACCTCGAGGAGTACCACAGCCCTCGAAGAGACGCTGATTACTCCAGCACGTATCAGAGCTCTCAGCGGACTTATCTTGACGCTTACCAGAGCCCGCGAGGAGACTACCTTGACCCGTACCATAGTCCTCCGAGTCCGCCAGACCTTGTCAATGCATATAATAGCCCTCGGCCGCGACGCAAAAAACAGCGACCACTTGTGGAGGAAGACTATGCAGTGAGCCCTTCAGTCGACGACTTTCCCCGACTCAGACGACGCAATGCCTTGCACAGAGTGGAGGAGGAGGAATTCGACGATTACGCTCTCTCGCCCAGAGAACCTTACGAAACGCGGGCTCTATATCACGAAGAGCCGCTGGAGACTGGTCTACTGTCCGGGTTGACGAAATGGATCAAAAAGCTGGGGTAAGCAATGGTCTCCGCTATCGTCTACTCCCTAACATTTCTTTCGCAGAAGATTCCTTTCGGGCAAAAACCATCCCGACGGGGACTCGACTTCATCCTTCAACTGGATAGAACCGGAAACGAACCCAGATCCGCCCGTCGACGAACGCTTAAAAAGCCCAGGAAAGAGAACGTTGTCCCAGAAAACTCGGTTGCAAACGGTGCAGCCGCAAAATCTGGGAACATGGGGAGATCCGGACGAGTTTTCCGAGGAGGAGTTCCCGATGCGAAAAGGGAAATCTCGCTGGAGAGAAAAGTTCAACTTCAGTCTCCCGAAACGGACAAAGCGAAACCGCTCACCCACCAGTTCGGACATCGGCTGGGCAGAGGATTCGGACTAGAGCGGGATCCAACACGAGATGGAGTTGCGACTGAGCTTCGGGCTCGAGCTAAGCTTGACCACGCCTCCAAACATGTACGATTTACGCCTTCGGTTGGCAGTATGGCTGCTAATTCGAAGCACCCGACTTCGAAGAAATTAAATACTAACCAAGGTCAGTCTAAATTTTATGAAGGATTCAATGACGGTGGAGGTGGAAGGTTATTATGACCACGGACAGTTTTTGTACCCTCGGAACATTAGTTAATTAACACCATTTGGTGGATACCAGTAAACGGACCCTTCTCTGTCCAGTCCCACATTTGGTTTCTCCAACGGTTTCTCCGTGTGACCGGTTATGAATTCTGTGGAAGGACTACACATTTTTCGTTTTTTTCCGGTCGGGCAGTAAAGCCGGCATGTACCATCCCGCGAGTCAGAACCATACGCAGATGCTGTCCTATCAATACATTATGATTAAACAAATACAACTAGCCTCATTATACGATTGGATGATCCACGGTTTGCCGACTTTCAACCCGCGTAAACGTTTCCCGCATATCTTCCTCGCGAGCTCGATCGCAACGTCGAAATCCCGAAGTCCATGCAGCGAATATGTCCTGAGGCAACGGTCAACAACGGCGAGTGCTGTTTATGGTCGACAGATCTCACCTTCTGTGTGCCAAATATTAGGACAGAGGATACAGGAACTGCGGAGATTAGTCGTTATTTGCGAGTCAGTGAATAAGGAAACGAACCCAATGCAATAACAATGTTGAACGCTTCTCCATCGGACGGTATGGCCAAGAAAACCAGACTCAGACTAAATCACGCACTGTTATAGTGAAAAGCAGAGATTTGGACGGGAATGCGCACATTATTGACAGCATTCCGACCAACGTGAACGCCAACACTCGAATTATTATCGCGATCTGGGAATCCTTCTGGAGAGTCGCCCAAGTACGGCGCAGGTTGCGGAATATGACCACTTCCAGAGCTAGACAAAGAATCATGATAGCGGCGACGATAACCGCCGAGACTCTTCCTCTAATTGTGCGGTAAGTACCAAGAGGCAATAAGGCATGTAGATAAACTTACGGCAGATTTGTAGCTAAAGTGCAGTAGGTGCCATCGTCGGGACGGTATACCAAAGACGGTTTACCCAAGCCCAACCTCAGAGCGAAGGCAAACATTGCCCAGGCTGGAATGTAAGGCCCGATAACGAGCTGGGATGCATAGAGTCAGTGCTGTATTCTGAGTTTCGGAAATGCTTTTACAGCAGCTGTCGCCCATGATGTTCGCGGGCGATTTGTTGGCGCCGTGAGCAAACTGCTGAGCGTCTTGTAAATCTGCGCTAAGGGTTATTGAAATTTACGACGGTGGTCAGGAGAGGAAACGTGCGTGTATCACAAGCGCGATGGTGGCCCCAGAAGTCCTAAAGTTGTATTATAAGCAAGGAGAAGACTACAGACAAACTGGTGCCTACAAAGTAGGGACGGAAAACACTAGCGCAGCTTGGAAGAGGCAAAGGTTGTGGTCTGGTTGCTGGCCCAATGGCTCGCGCATAAGAAATCTTGTGGCGGTACAGTGAGCAGTCAAAAAGAGAACGAGATTTGAGTATTGACTCACAAATACGAGGAGCATGATATTATCCAAGTGATCATGAAATTGAGCCAACTAGCGTGCCTCCGCGCGACCTTGTGCCAGGCTATAGCCGTGAGGAGCAATATAATCGCCCCAACCAATCCCGCCATCTGCAGTCCGTAAAAGACATTGCGTCTCACTGTCTCTACGGTTTCTCCTGGCAAGCACGCAAAGATGTCAATTTTATCCCCAAACAGAAGCAGTAGTTGGGTCTCACCGAGGACAAGTTCGTGCGTCATAAAGAGTAGGGGTATCGAGGAACTTCAAAGGAAGGCTAGAGCACCGCCGCCGACGAGCACCAGAGGAACGAGGGAGGGAGGGAGCAGATAGTGAGGGAGGTGAGAGCTCATTTAACAACGGCACTCATCTCCTTCTTTGATTTCTCAATCGTAGAATAGAGAGAAGAGAGATGGCAAGGTGATGATGAATGCATTCGCCGTCTGCCTACCGTACAATCATCTGATTGGCCGCGGCCGCTGCCCGTGCGAATGCCATGGCATCTGTCAGCCAATAACGAGCTCTTTGGAGCCAAAGCCGCGGCCCGGGAGGAAAACAAATCGAAGTGAAGGAGACCTGACCTGCATCAGGCTGCATGGAATCGACTCGCATAGCAACCAGTGGGGAAAATCGAGCCCGTTTAGTGAACAATACCCTCAGCCTACACTTTTGACCTCGATTGCAAATCTACTACGGCAGCATCCACCCGCTCCAGACTTGTCTTCAGCGAGACGAGCGGCATAATTGCATGCATGTGCTCTAAATCAATTAATGTTAATTAATGTAACGCGGAGAACAGAGGCTTTGACGCGCCTTCAGCCAGGGTGGGATCGTCCATCCATTCAGAAAGCGTCAAGCGCAGTGGAGCGAGGAGCGTCCTCTCGATGTTGGCTATTTGGTCTTCATCACGTATGCCCGTCTAACAATTATCATTGAATAAAAGTGTGGATGGACGAGAAACGACTGACTCGATTTGAATTGTCGCGCAGTAGGAGGATGTAATACAGCGAAAGGCATTCAACAAGCCGAGATGGCTCTGATGAGTCCTCGATGTCGCGCAAAGATAGATCCGCATGAAATAGGTCGACAGGATCGGGCCGGAGGAGTACTGGTCCGAGCACGCGCAAGAACATCGGGGAGGCAAAGATACTGGGGGATTCGCGCGATAGAGACTCTAGTAACGCTTCTTTGACGAGGCCGACCGCTGCGACGCGCATTTGCGGAAATTCGGCATCGGTTGTCAGCTCTTTTAAGATCTGGAGACGAAGTTCTGGCGGCGTTAGAGTGAGGACGCAGGAGAGGATCCGAAAGGCTTGATGTCGGGTGTCGCCGTCGGGATGCGCACTGGCGAGTGTGGGAAGTAGGGCGCAAAGGGGGCCGGAAATGTCCGGCGACAGCCGCTGGGCGGGCGGGAAGTGGGAGGGATGCAATAGTTGTAGCAGAAGCGACAGCGTCTCGTCGAGCGTATCGTTGGTTTGGATGGAAGCCACAAATATTGGGAGCATGAACGTCAGAAATCGACACACATCCACGGGGACTTTGTTGGAATGAGCCGTCAGTATCAAGTAAGAGGTGGAAGGCACCGGCGGTAAGGTGTCGAGATCAAGGGTTGGTCCCAACGAGGAATACGCAGTCTGGAGCAGGTCAGAGACACTCGGATAACGAAGTAAGTGAGTCTCATACTAAAGCATCGTCTATTGCCTTTTCCCCGTCTTCCCAGCGGGGTGAAACGGTGGATCGAATCGTTAGACGCGGGTATAGCGCCTCAAAGGACCTTTGTGCACGGGCCGATTGAATGCAATGTGAGCAAACCGAAAGTGCGGTTTCAAGAAGGGGCTTTAAGATCTCCTGGAAATACGGTAAACCTGAAGATATTTGTGATACCAAGGGCACAAACTTGACAAGCGGCCTGATTTTCTTGATCAAGGCCGGTTGCCCAAGATAGGACACTCAGCGAGAGATTCGAGACGCTACTAATTATTTCACAGCCCTGGGAGCGTGTTAGGCGTGAACCGGCGAGTTGTATGGTTGATTCTATCTGGGGAAGAAGAGGCTGGATGGTTTCAGAAGGAGATTTTTTGCGCAGTTTAAGACGAGGGATCGCTGTGAAGACGGTCGGTAATATACCTTCGTAAAAGAAAGACAGGCATACCAGACTTGTAGAGAGAGATTAAAGAGATCAACTGATCGGTTGGGGACGCGCGACTGGCGTCGTCGTGCTCTTCCTCCTCCTCCATTTCGAGGTTGAGAGCACTATCTACCCGCTCGAGACTTTCTTGCACCGCAATTACAACTTCTTTGGCACTGCCGCACTCGCCAATGAGTGTGATGAGATTTTTGGCGGCGACTTGAGAAGATGGCAATAGGTGGGGAAGCATACTCAAGGGATCCTGCAAGACGTGATGAGTAAATTCAAGGCGAGAAGGAAAAATGGTGCGTACCAGATGGGACTCCGAACGAGATTGACACAGAGCAGAATAAATCTGATCTAAGGATACTCGGGGATTCGCGTCACTGGTGGCAGAAAGCACAAGGTCTGCAATCGCGTCCGATTCAGTTATCTGTCGCAGGTGAAAGAAAATTCAGAGGGAAACAAAGTCGCCTACTACCTCACTATCAGATGGAGCTTCCAACAAGTCATGGATGTCGGGCGTCATTTTTCGTGTTGAGATCTGGGTTCAAGGTCAATACGGTTTATCTCTCAATCGTGCTAGGCCCTCGCGCAGACAGTTGCTGTCGGGAGGTTCGATCAGAATGCGGACAGCTTCCTTTGAAAGACACCCATCCTTGAGCGTACCGTTTGCTTCATCCCACCGCAAGACACATACGAAGACATTCCCCAACTCACCGTATTCCGGAAACTTCCCAAAGCGCGGACGGTGGATGGTGTTGGGATGGTGGATGTCAAGCCCGAAACCCGGCATCGGACCGGCATCGCCACGCGGAAACGGATAAACAACGCCACACTTCGACCTCTGGCCACACCACCAGCAAGTCGGGTTTCCAGCATATTCGCGCCAATTCGCGGTCGCAAGTAATGCCGGATGAAAGCCAGCCTTCTTCGCCACACGGAGGCGCGTTAGTTGCCCTTGTGCCGTCCGAGCAGCATGAGTGGCAGCCCATTTTTCACGTTTCAAACCAAGTTGTGCTTTACAACCCCACATCCCATGCTCTCTCAATCCGCCATTCAGCCAATTTCCCTCCAAGAGAGCGACGCCCATGCCCGTATTGTCATCAACCGCTCCCTGCGGACTTTCTCCCACCTGACTCGGAATTGGAGGACGAAGCGGTGGATTCGGAGGCTAGTTTTCGGGCCTCGAACTATTTCCATCTGTTGGAAATAGCCAACGAGACCACCTCGCGTCCGTCCACCCCGCCAAGTCCAAGCGAAAGACGAAACACGTTTCCGGCGGAGGCGATGGCGGAGGGGTATTTCAAGGCATTCTTCCAGGAGGAATATAGACTTGGAATGGGTGCGAATGGGACCGTATACTTGTGCCAGGTTCGCCCTCCTCCACTACGCTTTGTTTATTCGCTGAAATGCAATAGCATGTCTTGGACGGGAACCCTCTAGGTCGGCTATAACGTTCATCGTTGTGGGTCGTCTAATCGTTCTCACCTAGGTCATTTTGCTGTCAAAAAGATCGCGGTAGGCGAATCTCACTCATATCTAATAAATATCTTGAAAGAGGCAAGCCCACGGGATTTTTCAACCTTCACAGTCGCATAACGTTCCCTTAGGTTCGACTACTTGAGCAACTACATCATCCGAACATCATAACCTATCAGTACGACCGTTTAAACTGTCCGGTATTCTGGTCCTTACCCTTCGTAGTCATGCCTGGCTCGAGTCTTGCCAGTTTTCGTCATTTGGGCCCAAAGTTCCAACCTTGCAGTCAGTCCATTTCGTCCTTCGCTTCGGGGAGTGAACGCCATATATTTTTCAGCGTTTTAATGCAATGGGCGGAAGGCGGCAGGTATCTATCCATGTCATTCTCGATTTAGGCTCTCTAAATTGTCGAACAGTCTGGATGATTTTATCGACGCTCGTTTGGGACGGCGATCGCAGCATATTCACATGCAGCCTGCGGCCCGTCTGAACGACGATTCTCGATCACAGACACCCGCTGCAGATAATAACAACGAGGCTAGCTCACCGGGGCCGGACCAACTCTCTCGCTCCGCCCGTATTCGTGCGTTCCGCGAGTTTCAACGCGCACCGCCGGAGCAGCGGGAACGGATTCGTGAAGAGTTGACTCGGAGCCGAAACTCAACCACCTGGACTGCGGTGCATCTCCTGAGCGCCGAAGAAGTCAAGAGCTTATTTCGGGATGTCGTCGAGGGCTTGGGCTTTTTGGTCCGTTGCTGCCACTATTCAGCGAGCGACTCGTCGTTTTACTCTGCTTTCTTCCTAGCACGACAAGTCGATTCTACACCTTGATTTGAAGCCCGGAAATGTGCTATTAACTTGGGATGAAGGTAAACTAATGTGAGTCCTCTCCTTCGTTATCTGCTTTGCCCCATCTGACTTTCCTCTCAGCCCACGGGCGATGTTGTCTGATTTTGGAACGTCGCGTGACATGCTGCACTCTTCGCGCACACGGTCGGGAAACACCGGAACGTATGAGGATCCATCCACTCAATTCATCTAGACTCGCCACTGATCTACCACAGGCTCGAATACACCTCCCCTGAATCATTACCGTCACCGCGTACGGGTCTGCTCCATCCGGTAGACTCTAAGGCAGACATGTGGTCCCTCGGCATGATATTACACAAGCTCTTATTTTTCAAGTTGCCCTACCAGTACGCTTCGGACGGTGAGGCGGGGGGAAGCAAAGTTGGGGAAGAAGATAAAATGGATCGCCTCGAAAGCGAGGTGTTGACCTATCCTGGGTTTGTGCGATTTAGTTTATGTTGCCCTTCAGAATAATAACGAAAACACTTCATTCCCCGTCGCAGATTTAAATCCAACCAGTCGTTCGCCATGCAGTTTGAGGCCCGACGTCTACCGAGGGCGTTCCTTGTCCTGTTGGAAGGTCTTTTGCACGTCACGCCTTCTAGTCGGCCGTCGTGCGAGCGGGTATCAACCGCGATTCGCGAGGGAAGGGTAAATATGATTGCGCTTCAACCTGCCTGGAGCTTGATTTAGACAATTCATTCACAGCTCGATCCCATCCCGCCTGGCACCGTCCGGACGCAAAACGGCAATTCTCTCATTCCGGCTCCGCGTCGGCACTCAAACCCCGACACCGTCGAGGCCATCCCCGCCGACCAGCAGCAAGTCGAGGCGAACATCGAACAGCGTTCTGACGGGCGTCTTAGTGATGCGCCGGCCGCGGACGTCGAAGATGATCACGATCACGATAATGAATGGGAGGAGGAGACCAAGTCGTTGCTGCTCACCGCGCCGATTGAGAGTCTCACCCCATGGACTATGATCTCCGCACAAATTCCCCAACTGCCACAGTCGACTGTGCTTCTCACCCGATCCATCAAGTCAGGGCTCGTCATCACTAAGGTCCGCCCGCCTGTCGCTCACCACCGTACTCCCTCCTCTTAATTGACGTGTATATTCTACACAGATTCTCACAGCGTTGTCCATCTGCCCGACCGGTCGTCCGAGTGTGGTCGCGACGACTGTGCTTTTCGCGTTGACCGTTATGGATACGTGGTTCGACGGACTCTGGATTTCGCTCTTTTTTGGATTGCTGCATTTTGCTATCGTTCGCTTTGGGTGTTGGGGCAATGTGTGCTGTACATAATTATGTACAGCTCGGACCATTTGCGAATCCATCACTTTGCATACAAGAAGATACTAGTAGTCGGTCGGCGTCGTTTAGAATCGAGGTTTGTAACTGCTTGTTACTGAACAAGATTACATAGGTTTATTAGATGTTACATAGGCTATTGTCCAATGGATGTACAAGATAGGGATTCGCGCGTTTAGTTGGTCTTGACGTGGGTGTGCTCGTGCCTCGATATGATGTACCTGTAAGTGTCATAATGTGAGATCTTCATCCACAGTCGAGCGAGTGAAACACACACCAGGCATGAATAACTCCAGGCACCCAGCCCAATATCGTCAGACACACGTTAATCCAAAAGTCTACGTGAAGTAGAATTCAGCAGCGTGTTGGGGAATTGGAACCAGGGCATATCAAACCTGCGAGAAGACCGCGCTCTGCAATTAAGAGTGGGATTAACGCGCGTTAAAATGAGTATTGCTAAACATTAAACGCACTGAGGAAAACGGAGACGGGGGGCAGAATGATGGCGAGGAGGTAGAGGAATACATTCCAAGTTGACGAGACGTTGTTGGCGGCCATGGTTTGTGTGGAGGAACTATTATCGTGTGGTTGAAGCGTTTGAACGAGTACGGGCGTAAAGTGAAGTCACCGCGGGTCTCGACGGCGCTTTTATGAGGACGGCACCGAACGACGTCATCGAGAAGCGCGGCCGGCAAAACTGTCGATCGGGTGGCTGTTCAGGCGTTCGGGCCGAATTCCGTTGTTGTTGAAGTTCAAAAAAGCTGAACCTCAGACCTGCTCACTTCGACGCAAATGAAAAGTGCATTTTCATAGCGGCTTAACTCATTTTCGTTGAGGGCAGAGAATCGAACCGCTGTGGCCTCGCTCCCTGAGTGCAGGGAATCAACAATATGTCGCGGCGTTGAACAAATAAATATATGCAGTCGATTTGGAAAAGAAACAAAATACTAATATTGATAGGTGGGAACTAAGAGCTGGCCAGAGTGTGTATGTTCAAGCGTCCAATCCCGCGCGAGCAATTGAATGTCCTGGTTGCAGGGCCTCCGAAGGGACGAGACGCGTTCCATGGAACTGTGAACCTTGAACCACGCCGAAAAAGTAGAATCCGCATCCGGAGTCAAGGGGGAGGATATGGTGATCATCTCTAGGCTTGGGAAGAGGTTCAATAGGAACGACGCGACCATCTCTGTGTTGGCCACAGGCGAGTCCAATAGACTCAACGTCGTAATCTCGTCGTTCCAGATCCGATGGTCCGGCGTCTGGACGAATTCGGGAGGGATGCGGGCGTCGAGGCGATATTCGAGGCCGCAAAGTTCCGGGCAATGAGTCACGAAGGTGGCGAGGCTGTCGAGCGTTGCTCTCGGGACGAAAGGCGACATGAGATTGGGGGTGGTGAGTGTCAGGTACTCGAGGTGAGGCCACGATAGCGCCATCGAGCGGAGGATGTCATCGTCGATGTCAATGCCGCCGGTGGTGCAAAGAATGACGGTCGTGATATTGGGCGAAGACAGCAGCGGACGCAGGAGACTAGGCGCAATCGGCGCCGGGAAAAAGGGCGATGCGTCTGGCCATTCCTGCGATATTTTGATGTATTCGAGGGAGTCGCGGGAGCCGAGTGTCGCGTACAACTCGGTCCATTGTGCTGGGGTCGGAGTGTGGAAGTGGCGGACGACTAGCCGTTCAATCGGGGAAGTTGACATCGCACGGAAGAGCTCGGGCGCAAGAGAGATCGTCTCAGAGGCCACTGACAGGCTGACTAGGGCGGGGAATCCATCTTTGGGCAAGTCCAGCGAGGATCGCCCGTGATCGCGGTCCTGGACATGTTCCAAGTAGAGCCGTTCGAGCTTCGGCATCGTCGCAAGATGTAAAGCACATTTCTGATCAACATCAGGAATGAGGACGCTCCGGAGGTCGCTGTACTGGCAGATGGCGTCGCCGGCGATGGATGACACCATTTTGAATTCCGAGGGGATGGAGGATTCCGGAGGGAAAATAAAGACGTAGGTTAAATTTGGCAGTAATGCCTTTAGATTCCGGGACACTTCGGTCATCAAGGGCGATGGCCACAGTAACAGCATAGTGGTGGAGTGGGAGAGGAAAAGGTGGATGAATGGGACGATGGAGTCGTTGGTTATCTTCCAGGAAAGACAAGTAACTCGGGGGAGGAGGGGTTTTCCTTCCAGGGAGGCCCGAAGCTCTTTGAGGAACTCCGCGTCTACTTCAGGTACCTCCGGAAGAGTAAGGCATCTAATTCGAGAGGAATAGACGTTGACTCTATCCCAGTCGGATGGTTTGATTGCGCGCCGCAGGTGCTGGGGTTCAAGCTTCAGCTGACAACAACGACGGAGACTTTGTCAACGGCTCACAAGTGTGTTCGCAGCGGTTGTTTCTTCATTTCTAACATATTCCGAAACGCGATACTCCCAGAGGTCGGAGGGAAAACACTGGAGAAGGGGCCTAATGGAGCCTTGGAAACGCCACAACACATCTAGCGCGTGAGGCTGAAAGACGCGCGAGGTCACCGCTAAAGCGGCGAGACTGCCATAGGTAACTTCGGCGCATATGAGGCGGACAATATCGTCGGTCTGAAGGCAAGGGTGCATAGTGATGGTGATGAAAATCCGATGCTCTTCGTGGCGCCTTTTATGAAGATTCGACAATTGTTGTGAGGAGAAGACAAAAGCGTGAGGCCACTTTCCGGAACGGTCGAAATTGACGACAAAAAGAACAATGAAACTTCGTTAAACTGAAGTCGGCAATCCCCTTGGGCGGGAAAACGACGGCTGTAAGCGAACCTATTGTCAAACCACGCCAGCGACGGTCGCGACCGCCGACCGGAGATTGATCCACGACTTGCTAAGAGTTTTCATCCGATTGAGAATCACTGGTTGAGCGCTTGAGAAAGCAGGTGCTCCAGAGGAACAGCTAATGCACGAGGGATGGCGGCGATTGTTATGCATAACACATAGACAGCTTGTGCAAATGAACCGAGGACGAGGAGATGAAGCACGCCTTGTGTGGCCTTGTTGCTCTGCGCCCTTGTCCTTATTTGGTAACTGACAATAAATTCACGAAAAAAATTGGAATAGAACAGAAAGAGGTCGCGAGGGTATATCGAGTCGCGAGGGTATATCAACCAACTGGGGGGGAAAAAAACTACTCTTCCGCAACTTTGACCACTACCTTTCCCACCGCCCGCTTGCTCATCATCTTCTCATACGCCTTCATAACACCATCCCGGTCGAATGAATATACAGAGTCGACCATGGGCTTCACAGCGCCTAAGTATAAAGTGTTGTTGGTTAAGCAACGCGACGCAGGAAGATACACACGTACCTTTGGCAACCAAGTCACGGACATTTTCCATGTCTTTCGTTCCAAAATTGACTGAGAGCCAGCTGGAATGAGGAGACGCGGTCAGACGATATCCTGACGATGTGGAGAGATAGGCTAACATGCACTTCTGGGGAACACCACCTAGCCAGCTCGGTCGGACATAGCCCTCGGAAAGCTGTCTCAGGGCGCCCCGGGCAGCCGTCAAGGAGTTGGGATAAACCCCGACATTAAGAAAGGTGCCATTTGGAGCCAGATACGCCTTTGAATTGAGGTAAAGAGCGGGATCCGGGAGGCCAACGGCGTCCAGCACGACATCAAATTTTGGCTCGCGAGGTTTGGAGAGTAGTTGCTCCACCAACGGTGCCTGGGTATAGTCTATGAACTGCAAGTGCAAGATCAGTCAATGGCAAAAACATAGATCGAAGTTGGGTAAAATACCTCGTCGACACCTAAACTGAGAAGGGTATCTTTGTTCTTGCCGCTGGCGGTCGCGACGACCTTGCAACCCATGGATTTAGCGAGCTGGATTGCAGAAAGTCCAACGCCCGAGCTTCCCCCGTTGATGAACACCGTCTGGCCAGACTTGAGGTGAGCTTGCTCGACCAGACCTTGGTAGACAGTTGCAATAACAATCCCCATGCCAGCTGCTTCGACTGCAGACACATTGGGGGGTACATCTGCCAGACATGAGGATGGGAGAACCGCGTATTCGGTCAGGGTCCCAACCCATTTCGAAGTCCCAAACACTTTGTCCCCAGTATTGAAATGTGAGCCGTTTGGGTCGACGATAATGCCTGCGACATCATGCTCGGGCACACGATGCGATCCGCCAAGGACAAAGTTGGGGACGACAGCTATTAACTTGTGTCCGCTGAACGTCGCGTGAGCAAGGGAGTGTCGGCGGTGGGTGGTGAACATACACAGGATTAAGTGCAGTTGCTAGAACTTTGACTAGAACATGGCCTTTGGGTATTTTCGTCGGAATCGGCAGGCCAGTTCTGAGCTCAAGAGCTTTGGAGGGATGGCCCCTTTGGGCAACGAACCAGCCACTGTAGGTGCTCATGCTACTGTACAGTCCTGGTGTCCTGAGATGGTTTGAAGTTCGCCGCGCTGTTAAGTAGCTTTTGCTGCGACGCGCGGTGGGTGGGATCCGGACAAGACGACGCCATCCTGAGGGTGCAGATGAACATGATCTACGCAGATGACATGATCTACACACATCCGGAATCGGAAATCCGTGATGTTGTTTGCATGGCGAATCGCCGATTCGCCGTTCGGCCTTGCAGTGACTTCTGACTCAAATTGTTCGCAGAGTAAACGTTGAAGGGAGCCAGAGCTAAGACAGAGACACTAAGACCACGTCGAAGCGCCAAGCCTTGAAGCCAGGAAGGGCATCAGGGCATCAACGGATCAAAAATACAAACCACTCAATCCCCGCTTGGCTCTCACCACCACGCCCGACCATGCAAGCGCACCCATCCGTACAGATACTCTTGCTGGTCATGAACAAAACCAAATGATTTCTCAGTACCCAGCTCTGGCCCATCTCCTCCCAAAATATCCCCGAGCCGCCGGAAGCGTATTCCACGCGTACAACGATATCCTTCACGGTAAGATTCATAGGGCGTTATGCTGCGCTCTAATCACGCGTGCGCAGTTCAAAAATGGACCGACGTGAAAGTGGTCGACCTCGAAGGCGTGTGTCGCGCGGCGATCACTGGCAAGAAGCCCAAGACGGCGAGTTTTTTTCTCTTCCATTGGTGAAGTAGCTCACGCTGGCTACGTAGGACGTGACTCTGCACGTCGTCCCATGCTCGTTAGCGGAGACCTTATCCTTCGGATGGTGTGTCGCATCGACCTTTGTTTTTTCTAGCGCCGCTGGAACATATTCAGGTTAACCACCGCCTTCACTTTGCTCTCCGATCCACCCGAGATATTCCTCGCAATCACGTCCGACGACGCGTCGATTGTGTATTACAAACTGAGCCGCGGTATCGTAAAACCACAGGTTTAAAATTGGGCCCATGTGTATGTTCGCGAGCGCGTCTTTTCTTGGCTACGTCCCACAAAATGTATCTGTTTGACTCACAAATTGAGCATCTTGCCAGCGGCTAGGGCATACATTGAACAGCCTTAGGACGATTCTGATTTCCCTGAATTACGAGATACAGAGGTCTCGAACGGCTGTCTCCGGGCTGTCTCCGGGCTGGCACCAACAGCAGGTATGCTTGCAGATGTGAACTTTAAGCTTTGGCGATGGATTTGGAGCAAGTGATTGAGTATTAGCCGTCGTTGTGTTCAACCCCTACGTGTCGTCGCCGAAGCGAACGACGATGGCCGTCAAGTGCATCTCAAAAGAGTAATGTCGGGGAAGTATACCACAGAGAAAGAAGGATGGCCATGCCGTACAAGAGAAGCAGATAACCAGAATTGGTGGGAGCCAAGGCCACGGTCAATCGCAGAGACGCCGCGCCGTCCAATGTGACCATCAGGTCGACGTTGGGTATCGAAGAGCTATAAATCAGGCTAGCAGGAACCCGTGTTCGGACCCACAAATAAACCTGCTGTCCCGGCTCCGCCACTCCAACTGCTCCACTCGCGCCCGCGATGAGTCTGTCCCCCGACGTCGAAAAGGGCTTCAGGCTGGTGGAAGGCATGGTGGCAGGAAAGAGGTACGCGAACCCGATCCAAACAGTTGCAACTTTGTCCCAAAGGAGCAGCAGTGCCGGCACCGACGATCGCGAGCTTGTTCCCGACGACTGGCCAAGCGCGCCTAACGCCTCGAGTGACCTTCAGGCTGGCGCAAACAAGGCGGGTGTGCGCTCGCAGAGGCGGCGGCTACGGCCACGGACGGTTTATGGATGGCTTCACCAAAACCGCGGCCCTATATTCATTCTGGTGGTTTTTCTCGCGTTCGTACGCCTTGGACTACATGTGGTGGCACCTGTTCAACCATCGCGACCAAGGCCTGAATCTACCTCGTTTGCAGCAAAAGCAAAAGCCTGGATACCACCGATCGGCGGCACGGACGAGCCGCATCCGATCCCTGGGCTTATGGACGCCGCAGAGGCGCGATTTCGCGTCAAGGTCGCTCGCCAGAGCACCACCCTAGAGGCCGCTGTGGTTAAATATAGAAAACGATACCGTCGCGCGCCGCCTCGCGGATTCGACAAGTGGTACGCCTTTGCGATCAAGAACCACTTTGTCATGATCGACGAGTTCGATTCTGTCGTCGAGGATTTGGCCCCGTTTTGGGAACTCAGCGGCGCAGAAGTCCAGAGACGTGCGGCGCTTGTTGTCGCGTTACCGAGTATTGATTTGGTGCGCGTTCGCAATGGGACCGTGCGGACGGTGAATCTGGCCAAGGGGTGGGAGGACGACGAGGTCAGTGCGCGCGCCGAGGGGTTCAGAAGGATGCTCACTAAATTCGTGGCTGAGGTAGAGTGTTTTCTTCTATTCCCTTTCCAAGAAAACTCACTTCTTTTCCAGCTCCCCGACGTGGACTTTCCCATCAACGCGAAGGCGGAGGGCCGGGTAATAGTACCTTGGGAGCACGTCAACTACCCTAATTTGACGCAGGAAGTCGACGCGTCAGGTACATCCTCTTCCCGCATCTTCTGCTCCCACAAGACGCTAACGCGCGCCTATCTCTGTCGATAGCGGAGACCCTGCTCTCATCCAAGACCTTCCGAGCCGACTGGGCCGGCGCGGGCTCCGTCTGGGATGCCTGGCGACGAACTTGCCCGCCCACCTCACCTGCGCGGCGCCTTTACAGCTCGATCGGCGCGGGGTGGGCTGGTGCGCGCGGAGGACATGATCGACTGGCGCGGCCGTACCAGGCGCATCTCACAGGCGATTCTGCCAGTGACCAAAATACGCAGACAAAGAGCGGGCGTGTGGGTGCACCGGCTGCACCGGGACAGGGTAGCGAGTTTGAGTTTGCGCTGAAGACGGGTGCGGATATGGACTTTTGCACGGCGCCCGCTGCACACTATGAGCAAGGTGGGGATTATGTCTACTTCCGGTGTCGTTTCCATCCTCATCACTCCCCTCTTACCTTCACCGTACCTCTTCCATATCTTATCGTGCCTTACCTCTCATCTTCATTCGTCTCGTAATCCCCACGCCTGCTGACCTCCTCGCTCCAGGACACTTCTTCTCCGACTGGCGCATACTTCCCGCCCTCGCACCCGTCTTCTCCCCCGCCCGCGCGCGGGGCTTTCGCGACATCCGGATCCCAAGCCACTACTATTATGGTGGGACGCGGAGGTAATTACCTTCGTCCCTCTTAGTCGTGATTTCGGCGCTGAAGCTTTGCCTTAGGTACACCTACGCCTGGGACCCCATTAAACTTGAGCAGCGTGCAGTGGACCCGATGGAAGTTCCATGGGAGGAGAAACGCGACGTCGTGTGGTGCGTGGCTACTTTCTGCTTCCGTAGCGGCTCTACGTAGAGTGAGGGGAGTCTTCGCGCTGTAGGCTACCCTCATTCGCGTTCCGCGATCGCCTCGACAGAGCCTGCGACACTGACAATGTATTCCTGCAGGTGGCGCGGCGCGAGCACAGGTGGCGGGAGCAGCCCGCCAGGCTTTGGGGCTGGGTATCAGCGACACCGGTCCGTCGTATCCCTTCATGTGTGGTACTCACTCACTTTCACAGATTTCTACGCATGTCGTCCGCAGGACTTGTCCCTGGGTCTGCCGCTGATGCACAGCGTAACACCGCTGTCACTTTCGCCATCCCGCCCCAGCCACTCCCCGACACCTCCGTCAATGCGCGCCCGTCGCTTATATCTAGTCCCCCGGGTACGTTCGCTCTTTTCGTGACTTCCACCGAGAACTGACTTGCCGCAATTTCAGAAGAGGTCGCCCATAGCGACCCGGCAGCGTACACCACGGTCCCGGTCCCACTGGGGGCGCTGAACGCCGACATAATGGACACCGCCTTTGTGAGGTCGGTGGTCCCCGTCAGCAAAGCCCATCGATTTGGCGACTCTGTCGAATTGGGAGTGTCGTGGGGGTACAAGTGCGTATGAGTGTCATCTTCAGATGCTGAGCTGAGCTCGTTGCCCATAGATACCTCCTCGACCTCGACGGGATGGGCTACAGCGGGCGCTTTATGGCTTTCCTTGCGAGCGACAGCGTGCCGGTGAAGGCCACCGTGTACGACGAGTTCTTTAGTGAATGGATCGAGCCATGGTGCGTGGGCCTTCAATCTTACCCTGGGTCTCGAAAAACGCGCATCTCGTCGAGATAGCAGTCGCGCGAACATCACCCCTTCTTCTCCTTTCCTTACGGTAGCTTTACACTAACATTGTCATCTGCAGGGTGCATTACATCCCCCTCTCCGCCGCATACATGGAGATCTACAACGTCGTCTCCTACTTCTCTGGGCCTCCGCCTGCCGCCCTGCGCGCCGCGAACCTGTCCAGCGATGTCGCCTTCCGTGGCTCGCCGTACAATCCTCCATCTATTTTCTCGCAGGACGGCCCAATACGGAGGGATGTGGGGAGCAAATCTCCGTTGGAGCACAAGAATTCTTCTCAGACAGCCCCGTTACTGGGGGCTGCGCAGGAGGAGGGAGACCGCCGGCTCAGGCGCATTGCACGGGCCGGGAAGAATTGGAAGCAGACTATAGGCCGCACGGTCGATATGGAGGGTTTGTGACCTCTGCTCCTTTGACCTCTGTGCTAACGACAAATTTGCCCAGTGTACGTCTATCGTCTCGCGCTCGAGTATGCGCGCCTATGGGCGGATGATCGCAATGCCATGTCTTATAATGCATAGGCACACTAGACCCGCATATACACGATTTAATGCACCATAATCTTTCGCTGAGGGCGGTGCTCCGGCAGCCCCTGTCCCGAAACGGCTTTTGGCCGAAAACCGAATTGGGCGAAATCGGGCTACACTCAGCTCGCTCAAAAAGCCTGGGCTCGGCCGTTATCCTTTGAGATTCGGAGGTGTATATTCACCGATGAGTTTAGGCACACTGTTCATACTTGTCGGGGATGGTCTCACACTTCATAGCCCGATATTGCAATCACCCTTGGTTTGAACTCGGTCCTTCACGTCGGCGTCCTTTGCCAATCCTCGAAGTATGCTGAGCGCTTCAAAGTCCATCCCGAAACAGTGCCCGAAATGTCGGGTTCGTTCTTAATTCGGGATTGCAGTTGAATATCCCAGACCGTTTTGTTCCCCTGTGTCGGAATGAATCCCTTATCATCGACTCTGCTGCGCGCATTCCAGGTGGCACCCCCCTTCGGCTTATCCCCCACTACTACTTCAAAACCAAACCATACCCCGAGCGCAGTATGAAACATGGTGTCCGGGCCGTGCTGGTCACCGAGTAAGTACCCATTGACCCTCTATAATTAGGCTAAATCCCGAAGCAGTGCTTCGTATCTTCCTGGAATTCTCGTGCTGCACCAATCGCTGCGTAAAGTGGGTTCGCAGTACAAGATGGTGGTAAGTCCTTGGCTCGCTGAACAGTTCGATGCTCATCGGCACCCCTAGGCACATGTGCTACCGCAGTTGGACACTGATGCTCGGAATTTGCTTCGAGCTGACGGTATCGAGATTGTAGAAGGACCGCCAATCTTACCTGTGAGTGGTTTTAGTCTGAAATTCATCTGAACCGGCGCCAACACGCGCAGGGCGGTAGAAATGCCCACAAGATAAAAAATCTCTTTCGACCCCGCTTTGCTGACGCCTTCTCGTAGGCCAACCAACCATGCACCATGACTTGTCGCTGAATAACTAACTCGAAACATAAAACTTTGGCAAATCTCTTAGTCCCAGTACCAGCGAGTCGTCTCAATGGACGCTGATCTCCTTGTCTTCGAAAACGTCGACGATCTGATGACTATGCCTCTGCCTGAGCCAGGGGTCGCTTGCGTACCGGATTGCACTTGTGAGTGTCAGTAACTGCAGTCATTGAAGATCATTGAGGGTCTATGAATCAAGGCAACCCGTTCAAGCACGAAGCTTTTGACAAAAGCTGGTCTGTCCTAGCTTCTCCCTTCACCTCTTCCCTGAATAACTCGATTTCAGGACACTCAAAAATTGTGCCTATTCGCAACAACAACCCTTGCAACTGAGCCACACTTCGCGCGACAACCACCATATCTTCAATTCCGGCGTTTCTATGTTCACCCCCTCTCAAGCCAACTGGGACACTCTCAGGAACACACTGGACAATGACGACTCCGTTGGTTCTCTTCTATTCGGTGATCAAGGTGGGATCTTCCTCGACACCCTGCAAAAGTTGATCGTAGAAGTAGAGTTCTCCAACATTTATACAAGGGCCGATGGACGCCCCCGCCCTATGAACATAACGCTATCAAGACACTTTCCTTCACTCGTCCAGAGCTTTGGGATCTCAGCCAGATCAAGGTGGGTAATTTCTGTGCGATGTCTCGTTGTACGCTCAACACGCGTTCCGAAGATAATACACTACACCATGGAGAAGCCGGGGTCGGCATTGGAGCCAAAGGATTTCAGGTTAACAGCGCTGCACGCTATTTGGCGAGCGGCCTTCGAGGAAATGCGCGCCGCTTGGCACCAAGAAGGAAAACCACATTGGGATGTTATTGACAGACTGGTCGTGCAGTGAGTATGTTGTTGGGTTCGATTTTGCGACTATTAGATTGCTACTTCGACTGCCACAATCTAAACGAATTGAACAAAATTTTGCGGACCAGGAACTTCAGCGTGCCCGGCATTGTCGGCAGTGTTAGTCTTGTTATGATTTGAAGGTTCAGAGCAACAACGCATCCTTCTTTTCTTGTGCTGCCTCGTCTTTTGCGCAACCCGAAACGTCTGTGGGATTTTCGAACATGCACCAATCCTTGCATATTCGCAACGTCTCGAAATTACCCTCCTCCATCCTGGTAAGTCTCCAACCGGAAACCTACTGGACCCAACTAAAAACAAGTGCGTTTCAGCCTCTCGCGCTCTCGGCGTCAAACGGATGCGTGGATGATCTTGTGAAGATGTGCATGTCCGTTTTTGATCGTACCCCTCCGAATTCCGAAGTTCGCGAACCCGCCAACATGCTGCTGCTTCTCCCCATTTTGTACATTCATCTTGATCCTTCAAAAATCCCTACGCCAGATGAAGTAGACTCCATCATCGCCACCTCCACTCATCTCCCGTGCATTCAGGCTGCTTGCATGTCGTTGAGGCTTCTTTGCGAGGTTGTAGAGTTGCCATGCTTTTTATTCGCGACGGCCCCGGATTTTGGGCCCGCGGGTGGCCTTGGATACAATTTATGGCCACTTACTGGCAACTCCTTCCAAAGTTCGATCAAGAGACAGAGATACACGCGTGCCTCAGACACTCGTGCGTCCTTGCGAAACTCCGGGGCGACATGCCGAAAACCCGCGACTTGATACGCGCGCAGCCGGGCGTTCGCTTCATGTTTGCGCGGGCCTGGGCTGCGGTCCTCCTAGATGGCCTCGACATTCTCCAGGGACCTTCAGCAACTTTGAACGCCGCTGGTGCTCTTCTCCCCATGCTGGAAGATGAAATCGGTGCCCCTTCAAACTTCGAGGAGATCGCTAGTGGGGTGGGCGGTCTCGATCGCCTGGCGTGCGGATTCGTCAGACACATATCACTCCTTCTCCTTGACTCCACACCGTTAAACATCCAGATTCTCTGTCTCATGTCACTTTCCTCAGCCTTGGCTTCACTCGTCGACAAGGAGGAATGTGTCTCTGTCCTATTATCCCACAGAATCATCACCTCCATCGTGGCGGTACTTCGCGAATTCGATCGCCCCGGCCGGCAGGTTGTTATGGGGTCATTCGATTGCATCCTCCGCATTAGAAATGTCTGTTGGGACCTTATCATACACTGGACAGCGACTGCTCCTGGCTATCCATGGGTCGCTGAAACACTCGCGGCCGGAGTACTACGCTCCGTCATTTCTTCCGCGGCGGCACAAAATCAGGAATGCCACTACATGAAGCAGATAATGGTCTTCATGTCTTACACCCTACCCTGGGCCCTCGTCTCACAGACCGTTTTGAAACAAATGAAAAAGGCCATCATCGACGTTGAGAAATTGTCGAACAAGCAACAATTCGTAGAGTCCCCAGTATTCAAGCTCTGGCGACTACTTGTAGCCCTGACCAACGCTCGTGGTGCGGTGTTGGAGGACTGGGAGGCCGCCGGTCGACCGTGTCCCAAGGCTTGTCATAATATGCTGGTGAGTAGTTGGACGTAGCTGCAGTGCTTTATTTCTTTTCACTGACCAGAGATACCCAGTGCGGCCGAATCGACGAGAGGATCAAGTTCAAATGTTGCGCTGGTTGCGGTAGTGTGAATTATTGCTCTACCGACTGCCAGTCTATCGACTGGCGGGACGGCCATCGATCTGACTGCGACAACCTCCGAATTGCGCGAACGCGTAAGTTTCCCCTCACTGGTATTTGTTTCGCATCTCAAACGGAATCGTTCAGGCTATCCAGAACTCGTACATTCACGCGAACGCTCGTTCATGCAGGAGCTTATACACTCCGATTACCGACGTCTTCTATTCGATATATCATTGCGTCAGGTTCAGTTCATGCGGAACGAGCCGGGCAAGGCCTTCTTCGTCGTCTTCGACTACACCACATTGGGGGATGTCGAGGTCACGGTCATGCTGCAATCGAAACTCAAGGAATTTGGAGATTACCCACATCTGGAGGTTGAGCTCCCGATACAGCGCGCACAGAGGGCGCGGGGCGGTGGGAAGATGAGGCTCCATATCATGGCCCTAGGCGAGGGCCGCTGGGTAAAATTGCGGCTATTCCCCCTGCGGGCATCGAGCGGGGAATTTCAGACGGGGCTCCGAGGGATCGCAAAAGCGTCGAAGTTGGAGTCTGAGAGTTGGGCCGAACACGACGAGCGGGCGATCCGCGCACTGCTGTTGAAGACAAGAGGCAATTTGATCGAGGTTCATTAGCATGTATATTTTTCCCGGTTCCTGTTCTTGTTCTTGTTTTCTTCCAAATTGAGTTTTGGCGTCATGAAAATCGTGCAAATAGCTTATCATAAGAATACGTTCTACCTTTGTAGCGTTCAAGTTGCTCTTTCCGATCAGCCGAATCGGAGTCGGCAACAAGTCGGCAACTCGGTGCCAATGAATTTCCTGAAGCGAAAAAAAAAATTGGTCAAAATTTGAGACGTGAGCTTGTTTCCATTACCACGCAGAGCGACGCGTCCGCGTTAGTCACCATATTACCTTGGTAAGGCTCAGCAAGAGTCAGCAAGCGCGGCATGCTCTTACGTTTCTCGGCAAAATGGCTATATTTACCCGACGTGATCAGCCGCTTACCTCTACGCTCTTCTCACCAAGATCCCAATGCCCTACGCTTTCGCAGCCAGCCGCCCCGTTAACCCACCGGGGGTCGAGCCAGTCATTACCGAGGAGCAGCTTTGGAAGGCCCTCGAGTACAAAGCACGCAACCCATCCGTCCGTGCGATGCGAGTTCAACTGTGTACCGTCCTTATGTCTTGCAGGCCTTCGTTCCGATCATCTCTTCATGCAAAGTCACCGTCGACGACGGAAAGAAGGTCTCTCTCAGTCTCCTCTCGCATTGAAGATTCGTCATCCTGATATTCTGCAGCTCGTTCGCGAAGTAACATTCGGAAACTCACCCGAGATTGTCACTGAGGAGATTGAAGCTCATGCTTCCACCATCGTCTGCGTTGTTTATCAAAATTCCTTCATCGTGTTTCTTACCCTTCCCCACTAGGTTTACTTCGAGATGAACACTGGCATCCGTGTTACCAATGTAGTATCGTACGGCCCCAACGACGAGCTTTTACTCACATATGGCTTTGCGAACGGAAGTGCGTCTGCCTTTTCGCTTATCCTTTGTCCTCAGGAGTTCTAATTTGTGGGCAGTTCCCGGGGTCGCTGCTGACAAGCCGAAACCAAGTGCCAAAGAACTGAACGCCACTGTTGGAAAGTCAGTTGAGGGAAGTATCGCCGTGGTACGTCAGATGGTAAAGGACGGCAAGCTTTAAGAAAATAAATTGTTCTCTACTCAAATGAATTCACTCTTGTATGATGTTGTAGACTATGTCTGTTTCGCTGTGGGCGCACCCTAATTTTGTCTTCGGCACCGATTTGCACCGCCTGGCCGCGGCGCCTCGATTGGAATCATTTGATCTGTACAGGGTCTCCTTCAGCCTTCATGGACACCGAATTCGAAGAACAGCACCAGCAAAGCCGCCCCGTTCCCGCTGGTCTTATTGACTTTCCTGCTGCAGGACTTCCAGAGTACGATGGCTGCTTCGCCATCGTCCTCGATGACCTCTTTCCCCGCTCCACCCTCTCCTTCATCCTCGGCCAGGCGCAAACCCTTCCCTGGGACGTGGCGAAGATCAACTCTGGCACAGAAGCCTACACGCTTCCGTCGTACCGCAATGGCCAGCGTATCATTTACGACTCCTTCGAGCTCTCCACCCAAATCTTCGAGAAAATCCGCCCTCACCTGCATGCCATCGAAGAAATTGAGGAGCCGACCTATATTTCGGGCGGCCGCCCAGCGGTGCAAAAATGGCGCATGGTTCGCATGAACGAGCGCCTGCGATTCTTGCGGTATCCCAAGGGCGGATTCTTCCGTATGCACTGTGACGGGGAATATGAGGACGAGTTGAGTTTTCGCTTCGCCTTCGTTGGTATCAACATCCTGACAATGAGTATCTGTATTCAGGAAAACTGGACAACGGACATTTTATACCCTGCAACTTTACCTCCCGTCCGACCCCACAGGGTCCAACGAGAGCTTTCAGCCAGCGCAAGGTGGTTCGACCCGTTTCTGGAGCGAGGAGAGCGCATACGCCGATGTTGGGGCGCTCCCTGGCCGAGTGTTAGTATTCCAGCACGAGTCCCTCGCGCACACTGGAGAAGAGGTCCGTATCCTGCTGGGCCGCTAAATTCCTATTGACTCACATACTCATTGAATAGGTTACGGGAGGCGTTAAATGCGCGATGCGCTCTGATATCCTCTACGAGAAGGTCGGAAGACCAGTGCCGATCAAGAGGATGTAGACGTGGTAGGGTTTATCCATGAGAGCAGAGATGATATGTCTTATTCCCCGACTTCCTTCGTGACGCGACACACTGGCAGTTGAAGTTTTGTAACTACTGTGGCATTTGCTTTTGATTTCCTTCGATGTGATGGACAAGTGGGAAAGGCGGTGGGTATTACTATTACAATATGGCAGGATGATGGAACAATCCACTGCCTGTGATGTTCCAGTTGCTGCAAAGTTACTGTCTGACTCGGAGTGAATAGGGAATCCGGCCCGAATCCGAACTACACGTGATCCCAAAACACGAAACAACAGAAAAGTGGACGTTGACCTCAACCACCACCTTGCCACCGATATGTACGCTGCTTCCCGCCCACAATGGTCGCCGAATCCAACGAACGATCAGCCGATGCTCTTTGGACCCACTCGAACCATGAAACCAATGCCTGCCAGCAAGTTTGGCGCGTTTGCCACCGGTACTCGTTCACCCCAATCTACACCTCCACGCGCCGCCGGATACTTTGCCTTTCCCCCTGGGTCCACCTCCGCCCCTCCCCCTCCGCAAGTGGCATCCACGGACCTTGCTGCGAAGCGGGAGGAAGAAGCACAACGTCAGAAGAAGGCTGCACTGGAGGAGGCATGGGCCGCGCGTCTTGTACGTGATGCTGCTGCGCGGAAGGCTCGAATCGAAGCCGAGGCCGCTGAAGGACTCAAGGGCGAGATCGACTGGGTCCGCAGTGGCGGCATTTTGCGGGACGCACAGGGAAACCGGGACTACGCGCGCACCGAGGCGATCCGGGAAGAACTGCGCCTGAGTGCGCTCGAGCGCGGCCTGATGGAGCGGTGGTCGACGTACGAGGCGCGGTGGGTCGATCTCGCGGGCAGGGCAGGGCGCGATCGCGAGAAATCGCGCGATCTTGGCTTCGACGACATCCCGTGGCCCGTGTCGCCTACTGAAAACCAGCCAGTGAAACTCGCGGACCTGACGGTGGACCGCGTCGAGGAGTTTCTATTGGCCAGTCTAAGAGTTCGTGGATCGACCGTGACGAAGAGGGAACGCGTTCGAGGCTCCCTCCTGCGGTGGCATCCCGACAAGATGACCGGTATGCTTGCGCGGATCGTCGAGACGGACTTGGACGCTGTGCGGGAAGGAATACACGCCGTTGTGCTTTGTCTTCACCAACTGAACTCAAAGGTTGAGAGTGAGCCTATCCTTGAATATCGAGACCTCATTTCTAATCTGTCCGCAGACTAATCGGGTTACTTTCAACTTTTTCACTAGACATTCATCACTGTACACAAGGCATCTTCATAAATATTCACTCCGATATCGCGACCCAGATCAAGGCTATATCAGCAGTACCTCCACCTGTGAACCGATGTCGCCGCCAGCGCCTCGTCCGCTATCGCGAGCCCCTGCATTCAGTTTAGCAAGTTCGTCACCACACGCCGCGAACACGCACGAGATGCTGCTGCCAGCGTTACATGCCTGCACGACTGCCATTTCGTGAACCAAGTCTTTCTTGCTTTTGCTGCTGCGATTTGGCCCATAAACTCGCGCGAATGCGCCCGGTCCATATAATGACGAAGTATACCTTGTAATTATCTGGAGACGGTGGTCGTCAAAAATAATTTGAAGTTTGTCCAAGCTTGATTCTAGATGAGCGTCGTGGTGAAATCTTCGGACTCGGCGTTCTTTTGAGTGGACCTGGCGTGTGAAAACGGCTCTTGGCATGTACACCTTCCGCATTTTACACCACTGAAACGTGTTCATCTCCAAAATACATCCACATAAAAGTTTTCTACGTACCTCCCCGTCCCTAAACCAACGGTATTTCATCCGCATTTCCCTGACCCGTCATCAACTCTCTTTCGTGCTTTTCGTTCGTTCCGGTGGCAGTTTTCTCGCGCTCGGGTGACTAGTCCGGGAGCTTTGTTTCGTTCGTCGTCGTCGTCGTCCGCAGAGCAAGCAAGGGTCGAGGCCGGCAGTGATGATGAGCTGTTATTCGAATTAGCATTAGGTGGAGTAGGTGTTGGCGGCCGCCGGCTATACTAGTGTTGTGTGTCACACGAATAATGGTGGTGGGCGAGGAAACCGCCGCGAGCAAATAGATGAGAGAAGGACCATTGGCGGCAGGGGAGACGCGGCTATTATGCCATAAAAACAGTTGAATCTCTCATACGGAATAGTGTTGGGAAGGCCCTCAGAGCTATTCCATGTGAGAGATATTCCAGAGTAACATAAACAGAATGAAGATTTCTTCTCTCGAAGTCGGCAATGGCGGTGAATTTCGACTCTTTGTGGTATGAAATGCTTGCTTCAATCGTTCGATGCAGGTTGAATGATCACCAGAGGAAGCCCAAGATATTCCTCACCTCTTTCCTGCCCATAGTTGTATACAAAGAATGCACTTCCACTCCAAAACATTGGACCTGACTGACGGAAATCGTGTTTCGGCCACCGGCGAAATGGAATATCTGCGTGGAATTGATACTATGAGCCTATTCCATATTCCAGATGGCGGGGAGTGGAATATCTCCCTATCCCGAGTCGGGATATGCCCAAAAGCGATTCCATAAGGCGGTTATTCCATACGAGATGATTCCATAAGATTCAACTGTATATGAAGAATGTGGTCGCCGGATGGCAGATTAGGGGGGTAGATAAGAGCCGGAAAGAGCAGAAACATATATGTTTTTGGGTTTCTGGGATTATTTAGACCATGGAATCGATGTTCTCGGGGTAGCAGTTCTCCTTGTCGGAGGAGGGGCGATAAAACGGCGACGTCTTGGAAAAGGCGACGTTGGTCGTAACCTTGCTGAAATTGCTGCTGCGCACAAAGGTCTGTGCATTCTTGTTGCCACGCAAAGGAAGTGAGAGGGTATGCGTGACGGTACCCCAGGTATAACCGTGAACTGGCTTCGACTCGTTCGTGCTCGCCTGCTTGACCTCGCTCGGCGGATTGGATGGAGTCCTAGACTGTACTTGAACGAGGGTCCGATGAGGTCGATCCAAGAAAAAAACTTCGGAGGAAGGACGGGGATGGAGGATGTGTCTGTGCCGGTGGGAAGAATGGGGTTCGGGCGTCGGTTCAACTTGAAGTTTAATACTTCCATTCAAAATTAACAAATGCGAAGGCCACACAACAGTTCAATGTTGTTCTGGTTGAGGTATACTTCAAGCTGTGACTCTCCTCACGCGCGGCGCAGCCCACGCTCTTTGATTTTGTCTCCCGGTTGCCGAGTAGCTTGTCTTGAGCCAGTGAATCGACCGCCTTGGGTTGGCAGCTGGACGCCCTCTAGAGTCTGCTGGGAGATCACAGATGAGTTTCGGTTGTGCATCTTTCGGGAATACACTGAGTTTACGACAGGTCAAGTACTTCGAGAAGATAGAAACGCATTTCGGGGGAGAGACACTTTTATGGTCACTATCGTAGATTTCAACATCCCCGAGATGCCCGAACGACATTGGCGGGCAATAACAACATCCCCCTTCACTTGTGGATGTATTGAGCTGATCATGACGGTCACCTCCACTCCCTTATTTTTTTTGCCACCGGGACGGAAGGCCTGGACGTCGCGAACTGTTGTCTTCTGGCGCAGTACATCCACTCGAGATCATGTTCACAAATAGAACATTAGTTCTAATTCAAAAATAGAACTTTAGTTCTGATTTTTGCTCTAGAGGTCCAAGAATGTCCGGCCAGAAATGGCTTATATAAGCTGACCGGTTCGGGCCAAAAAGGTACCCGAAAAATTCAACCAGACATATCTTTCACCTAGTTTTTCCACCTTCGTGCGAGGGGATCGCGCCGACCGAGGGACGAGGTCGGGCGCGACACCCGAGCCAAACCTCTGGTTCTATTTTTGCCCCGCCGCTTGCCGGCTCTACTAATCATTTGTGCTCTTGACCTCCAAGAATGTCCGGAAATCGGCTTATATAAGCTGACCGGCTCGGGCCAAAAAGGTACCCGAAAAATCAACCAGAAATATTTTTTACCCTAGTTTTTCAACCTTCGTGCGAGGGGATCGCGCCGACACCCGAGTAAAACCTCTGGTTCTATTTGTGCCCCGCCGCTTGCCGGCTCTACTAATCATCAAGGCCAGTAACTCCAGGCCGTTAGGTAATCAATTCTACACTCTACGAGACACGCACATTGGCATATTTACTGCTGCATTTGAGATTTTACCCTCCAACCCATAACCACCCGCGAACGTTCGGGAAACTCCGAGGTATGGGCAGCCTGAGATTTTTGGAAGAATCCCGCGGCGAATTTATTTGCCGTGAATCGTCGAAAGGGTCTCACTCTCAATTCTACTAGAAAGAAGTATTCCGGCGCGGTACCGTCAGCCCGTAGTACTACATACAGGCGTCAGGTGTATGCTACGGATACTGTAATCAGCCGGGAGCGTTCCGGAAACGCTTCGGCGCGGAAAAATCACCAGCCAAATTCGTTTGCCGTAAGTCCTTTCCACGATTTGAACGCGAAATATCCTAAGAATGGAAAGTGTGAGAGGCTGTAGGCATCTCCATTACGGCTGCTCAGATCTACTGCGGATTCAACCTGAGGACTTGCGAATCTTCTCATTTATCGTCTGAAAGGCAACTCGTCGGTGGACCTCTGTTGTTAACACATGCTAGTGGATGGATGATTCTAGTCTCTTCTAAACAGACGCTACAACATACAAAAACTCGTACCTCGTTATGTTGTAGTCTGTCAGTTACCCGGCATCACCGATCGGTACCCCGTCTCATCAAAATTTTGGATGTTGAGCTGCACTCCGGAACGTGTATTCTACGTGTTTTATGACTGATTTATACTCACCAATTGAGTCCCAATTACTTGCTCTCTTGTAAATTTCCGCCTGACCCAAGGAACGCGATGCCGGATTTTGATGGCTTGCCGCTGACCAAGTTCAGCTTTTTATCTGGACAAATTCTAGTGCCTGAGAGATATTCTGAGGATATAAATCATGAGGGCATGTCATTACTGAAGGATTGGCCTCTTAGGTTTGAGTTCTTCAGGTGTTGCAGGTACTGAATGGTGAGAGGGGCATTTCAAACTCCGCACTTTACGTAATAGTGCGGGGTTCCCTTGATCAGGGGCGCGGTAAACTCTAGACTAGGATGATTCTCTTGTCGAAGTCAAAGTAGATTGCTTCCGAGTCCGTTGATCAAAGTAAGTATAGTATGACTTGGTGGTATGACTTGGTGCTGCAGAGTATATATTTCTGACTCTCCCCGACTTCACAGTTAGTGTGCCTATGTCAAATTCTACCCTATCGTTCGATCCCTCCCTCACTATCGGTTAGCATGGAGCAATATCGTCCTTCAATTAATATCATCGACTTCTTCTTAGGTGCCTACCAGATCGGTGTCTTTCTCTTCGGAATTGTAACCGCCCAAACGTATACATACTTCGTTACCTTCCCGGAAGACTCTTCCAAACTCAAAACTTTGGTGCGTGAAGATAAACGAACTGTTATTTTTTTAATGACATTGTCTGCAGGTTGCAATCGTCTGGTACGCCGACTTCATTTCCGATGTTCCAAACTGAACTTGCAAGCAGGTCGTGTGAGGTCGCACACATCCTATGTATCGGACACGCGCTTTTTGTCGATACTATATCGGACTATGGTCATTTGGAGCGTCTCGCCGACGCCGCTCCAAAATCAATTGACATGACCATCTTCGCCGGTATCGTCACGACGTGCTGTGAGCCTCTGTTTTTTTATCGTTCCTTTCAGTTGCTCATGTACCCAGCTCAATCCTTCTTCACCTTGCGGATTTACAAACTTTCCAACCAATTATTCCTCTCAATCATCCTCGAGGCCGTCATCTTCCTGCGGCTGGTGGCTGTCGCCGTAGTCACTGTCGCTGGGCTCCGTATGACTTCAGTTGGAAGCTACGAAGCCCAGTGGGGATGGCTCCTGGCCACAACGTGGGGTGTTGGTGCGGGGTGCGATCTGACGATCACGGGAGTGCTAGTGACCCTTCTTCTCCGGCGCCGCGCCGACGGACGCAAAAGGTATGGATCTTCAATTCCTCGACGTCTGTGATCCTACGTACATCTCCTCAGAACGGCGATGCTGGTGGAAAAGATCATTACGTGGACAATAGGTATATAAGTACGAAAAGGATTGGGAACGATGCTCAATGCTCATTTTCGCGCGCAGAGACCGGAATGTTGACAAGGTTAGATTGAGCCACCGCCCGTCCAACAGCTCATACATTCTTCGCCCCAGTGCTTGCTGGATTACCATGCTCGCTTGTGTATGTGTTGATTCTAAATTCTGAATCGCTGGCTCACATCTTCAGTTCCTAACGAGGAAATATACTCGTGTGTCCATCAAGATGTGCAATCGCGCGCCCCGTGCCCTCTCACCTCTCCCGCAGTTCTCTGGCTCGCCGTTTTTGCTGTTACCCCAGGAGGTTAGTTCGTCCCTCAGACATTGAACTCAGTATTGATGATTAAGCCGCAGTTTTCTCAAATTCTCTTTTGGCGAGGTAGGAGTGTGACCAATCTTGAAATTCGTAGGCTAAGGAATGGCAGTCTCAATTCCAGGGCAAGGCTCCGGACCATGAACGAGATATCTCTGCCATATGTGAACTGGACAACTCCGGTGCCATATTTTCCTGTCTTGTTGGCGTGTTGTTGATTCGAGAGAGCCAGGTATTCATACCCACCAACGGCAACGCTTCACGTGCATCCAAACAGATTGAGGCTGAGCCGCAACGCAACGATAGGGAGTATGATTTACACCACAGTGGAAGAACGGAGGATGAAACTGGTATCGTGCGCTGAAATTCGTTGGCCTCAGAGTTCGTATGTTGAGCATGGAGAAAGCTCTGCTTTGAATGGTATACAAGGGAGAAATAAGCCAATTACTATGAAGTCGATTGAATCCAGCTCTTCCCGTCGAATGATACTTGACATTGGCTAATTAAGGTTGGAACGCATCTGCCATTTTTTTGTTAATCCTTCGGCCATTTCGGCGATGTTGAAGTTCCAGCTCTGTTGTCGTTTTTGAACTCGAAAGATCTGCAGTCACTTGTGGTCTCGGCATAATGGTTTTGTCCCCTGACTTGTCGCCTGGACTCTCTGCTCAATTTTTTCTGCAACAAAAACTTGAATTGATAGGGGTTATTGATCGTGCCGGCCCGGCGGATGCCTAGGTACAGCATGCCGTGATGGTGACGGCGTCTCAGGCTTGACCACAACCTTGCGACAACCTCAACCTCTCCTACTCAGTTTCATGAGGTATACGCCTCCTCGGCCTGAAGGAAACAGCCTTTTACCAAAGCCTGGCCCACTTCATCTGACGCAGACCTCGGAGCTTGCTGATGCTTGTGGCCGCTGGCGTGAAGAGACTCGGAGCGCCAGCACGAAGTTTGGCACCCAAACACGCATACTCTTGCCCTGAACGGTGAGAGAGCAGGACGCTTAATACGTTTAATCGCGTACGACCCCGGCATGCCATCTCCGTTCGCCGGTCATTTCTCAATCCGACGGCAACGCCTGCCCGCAATTATCAAGCATGGAAGTCAGCTAGTCAGCTTGGTTCTTTTCCTCTGATCCCCTGTCCTTCCGACTTCGATACAACTTGGTTTCGCTACTATGGGTCTTTCTCTTACCCCTGGGCAGCCGCTACTCACGCCGCCTGCTCGGGCGGAGACGGTCCATCTGCAGCCTCGTGCCTCCGACTCGAGTTCCTCCGAGTCCCTCGCGCAGACGTTGCCTGCTGGCGGTGTCACCATTACTCAGCCGCCGCAGAGCTCCACCTCATTTTTCAAGCTTGCGGAGAACCAGCTCATCACGTTTGGATGGAACTTCACGTACGTGGTGCAGCAACCGACGAGCATTACGGTGAGCGCCGTGGGCGCTAACGGGTACACCTACGCTGTGGGGCCTGACCCCAATGGTCACATACCCGGGACAGCGACGGAGGTGGTGTGGGATGTGTATTCGTATCAGCAGGTGAGCGCCTTTCCTTTTCTCATTTATCCCTTCAATGCTGATACCAGATTGACCCAGGCCCACCCGAACACTCCTCTCGCCCAAGAGAGCTATACATTGCACATATGGGACGACCGCGGACCAGGCGCGACGGCGGCGCCGGGATTGATGAGCCCAAACAACGCCCTTGTATTTGCTCTCTATACGCCCCAAGCTTACACGCCACTAGCAAGTGGTAGGTCCTGTCTTCACCGACGTTTCCTCGAGACTGACGTCCTAAACCCAGGGTGGACATGTACAGGCTGCAGTGGCGCGCTCATCGCGCGGCCTGCACTCACTGGCGTGCTGATTACCTTCTTGCTCATCCTCTTCTCCGGGTTCCGCGTTCTCAGGAGAGTTTATTAAAGGTTTCACACTCTCCTCCACCTTCCACTTTCTATGGCCACATTTCCTTCGGTTTTTTTTTGGGACACTCGCGGACGCACTAATGGACTGTGGTCATTGTCACGGACATGCGATTACATATGATATGGCTTACGGAGATTCGCACGCAATGATTCATAGCAGCGAAAAGAAATTCGGATTCGGAAAGCAACGATAGTATTTTTGGGGCCCGGGGTGTGCCGCCAACGGCCCACCTCTCTAAATTTGTTTGCATTTGACGCCAAGTAGGCGGCTTCAAAATCTTCGGCGGAATCATCCTTAGTTTCTTGACACACGTTCTGTGAGCCAGCTTCGGCGGCGCTAACAAGATATGTCTACAAGACTAGTTTTTTTCCTTAGAATTTGTAAGCGTACAGCTTTATTTAATGCTTGAACCCCTAAGACACTCCTATCTGACGCTTTCCCTTTGACCTCATATCCACAAAATGAGTTTATCGCGGCTTTATGGTGTATACCTGTATGTGCTTCTCAAAACCTTGTCGTTCACGATCCTGACTCTTCTATCTAGTTGGGGTGACTTCCTCCGAACCATCTTCGTTTTTTCTTTCTGATTGGTCTCTATCGCAGGGTTAATATGCGTTGCGGATCTAATGTACGTCTGCGTCGTTCGTCCTCGCTCGCCGTATTAACTCGACTTAGAATCATGTCCTTGTCCATAGCGTCATCAGTTAAACATCATGATCGTGACGGACAGTGAGTGCCTTGGTCCCAGATTTTTCGTTTCGCTACTGATTTGCAGCCCCCACGTTGACATTAGCGGACTCGTCCTGACTATAGTTGGATTCGGTTTCTGCGCTGTTCTCTCGGCCCTTATGGGTTGGCGGCACTGGCGCACTAACCGGACACCAGTACTCCCTGCAGCCCTGCCAGCGGTGACTTTGGCGACTTTGGCGCCGGCACCGATGCTTGCGTCGAGATAATTTCATGCGGGAGCTCTTCTTCGTTGAGGGAAGCGGCCTAGTGGGGGACGGACGTTAACATCATAAACCCTACATATTAGAACTCGTGAATCGTTGTGACCGCTCACTGTGTGTGTTCGAGCCGTAAGTTACTAAGTTGTACAAGCTTTTAAGGCGTTGAGAAATTAGGTCAGTGGATCTGAGGGGACCATTCAACGGGCTTCTTGATCCTCTTAGCATGTATGTTCCATTCGTCCAGAACGAACGGCGAAGATAAAATTATCATGCGTAGAAAGCGTCTTGGCGGGCTACTCTTTCGGTCGCCCAGTTTCCAACGCGCCCGAAAGAGTAGCCCGAGTATCCTCGAATATTTTCAGGTTTTGTCAGCGCGGAGGATCTCGTGCCTTAATTCCACAGCTATAGGAGGGTCAGTCCAAGCCTTCGCGGAGCATGGCCATGCCTCCAAAAATGATCCAGTCGCCAAGCCTTATTCTTCAGTGGCCATTTGTCCACTCAGAAACCACGAGTTGAGTTATTCAGCAATTGTTCGCCACCGAGGGTCCGAATAAGACGATGAGCAAATGGCGGCGCGGACTCACATCCTTTTTGAGATTCAGACGGGGCGGGCTTCAGTTCAGAAGAAGAGGTTTGTGTCGCAGTCTTGCGGATGAAGAGAGATCCAGCAGTCGCCATTCAACCGTTGGCTGGACCAATTCCTTAGGTGAAGACTCGAATCGTAGAATGTATACCACTTCGTGAATGTCCGGAACGTGCCGTAAGAGCACCATAGATGAGTACCCATATATTAAGTTCGATCATTGGCACTTTGGCCTTGTGAGCCCTGAAATTCTGGGCAAAAATTTAGCAATTAATTCAATGAGTTGTTGCGATCCCCTTGTTCTCAATTGTGGGCCTCCATGAGTGGGAATTCTTATGGTCGATTGACTCACTGGGGGGATTCAATACCTCGTTGCACACGGTGTGCATCGGCGTCCGGCGAAGGTCAAACCCTCTGGATTTACGGGAGCAACCCGTCCGACTCGGGCTCCGTGTATAACGAGAATCGTTACTCTTTCATGTCTGTTTACAATGCAGAAACCGGTTGATGATGAGAAACCGCGCGCATGAGAGATGATCGACCCACGGTGCTCAGAGTTCATTGAACGTGACGCACAACAGCGAAGGGTTGGGCGTATCCGGTGGATATCTTTGAGACGCTGGGAATTGCGAGCACAACGGTTTCAACCTGGCGGCACATGGGTACATCGAATCGCGGGAGGAGGACGATGAACTCACGCGACGGAAATGATAACCAGGTGAAAGCGGCGGCGTGTGAGGTCAGAGAGGACTCTGAAAGTCTGAGGTGTAACTTTGAAGACAAACCACGGAACGGTGTACTGGAGCAGACAGCGTGCGTCTGTGCACAAAAGGCAAGTTCGCTTCCCTTCTGGGTTCGTGGGAGCCGTCCCGTTCGATTCGGGCTGGGTGTGTTGGCGTTGGATGCCAGTTTTTGTCTAATCTCCGTTGTATAATCGCTCGCCAACGGCTTACAAGGAATTTTAAACCTCGGTCAAAGCACGAGAGCTGTGGGCGACGAGTAGGTCAGTCAAATATGAGTTAGATCAGATATCACCTGGTCCCACTCTGTGCCTTGTACAGCGACCAGCCGTCTCGGGTGGAAGGCCGAGATCTGTTATCGTTCCCTAGCGCGTTAAAGCCATAGTTCATGAGAAATTGACATCCTCGTTAGAGTTTAGCGAGCGTTGTAGTATGGATGTCTCGCAGAAGCTCCAGCGAGGGTAGAAGATCAGGAGGCGAGCGGCTCCCTCAGGCTTCGGCGCAGATGCAATTGCTCGAGATACTATCGCGGAAATGCGGCCAGAAAGCGTAGAGGTTCAAGTCCTGGAGAATCATGGAGGGCAAGGCACGACACTCGAAGATTCAGGAATATAACGGGTAAACGCCGCGGCGTATTCATACATCATGAGTTCGGATTCCAAAGGAGCCGGAAAGCGCGAGGATTGAGATTCAAGATCATGGACCCTGTCCAGTCGGAGAACCGCAGAGAACAAGGTCGATATTGAAACAGGGTGGGTGGAACAGTGGCCATAGGCTATCGGTAAAGGACGGCGACAAGACGGCGAGTTTCAAACGCAGAGGTGAAGGCGGGAGGCAAGAGTGATTGATTGGCGATCGCGATCAACACCATTGACTAAACCACGTTAAGTCAAAAGTGCAGGCTCGGAGGCTTCTTGGGAAACCCTCGGCAATCCGAGGCCGTTTCTGGCTATTTGAAACCCTCTGGATGACCGATTTTTCGATAATTGCAGCTTTGAAACATGCGCAAGGAAGTTGCTCGCTTTAATAACGTTCTTGGGTTCAAACCGAACACATATATGGGTAACCAAAAGACTACTTAGTACTAATATGATCAAGGGCTGAGTATTTTTGAGTCCGTAAGCGCTGCTTAGGCGCAGCAATAATAGATGGCCGCAGCCCCAAGCGAGCTCGATCCCTGCGCGAGATAAATGTTTGCATGGCGCTCGCTGCAATACAAGTGGACGAACCGGAATGACCTGAGACTCCTCGTGGCAGTTCATCGGAGGGAGTGATCTCGGGCTCTCGGGTGCGTAGAGCCCGGTGACTTTCGAGTTCCCGTCGCAGAAGGTAGTATACCCGTGGCTGTAGTCGCCACACATGCCATCGGGACCGCTGAGGTCACTCTTGATCCCCGCCATGTCATCTGAGAGGGTGAAGCGAAGACGGTAAGCAGTGAAGATATAACACGCGATATGGAAACGCACTGGTGCCGGCTGGAAGACGGAAAGATCGTCAGTGAGTGACTTGTGCCTTAAAAGCGGATGATTTGCTTACCACCGGTCACGAAGCCCATAAGCTCGTTGCAGTCTGGGGAACGAAGTTCAGTGAATTTTTGGGGGATGCTACTGCGCAGGAGTAACGTACAGCTTCCTTGTTTCGGAGTGCCGATGTTGCAGAACTGCTCCAGTCCAACACCTGTAAAACCAGGAGTAAGCGTCTTCCCAACAGAGTTACTGCAATTCGCACCGTAGCCGTTCCACTCGCATGTGGCCCGAACTCCGGCCAGAGAGACGGCGAGGATGAAGAATGTTTTTGAGAACATCGTTACGGTCTTGGAAAAGTGGATGAAGTGGAGATTAAGGGTGAGGATTGTGGAAGGGAAAGCTGAATTATGCAGTTGAGGCTGCAGGTAGGTTGCCTTTTAAACCTTCCACTGCGGGACGTAATTATCATGTAAGTCTCGGCAGTCGCAGAATCGGAAACCCCGTTCCATGCCAAGAGGAGGAGCAGAGGGTGAATTTACTGGGCAGACATGCCAAAATCCTGGTAGGTATGTAACCAGGGAATCGGAAACCCTGTTCCATGCCAAGAGCCCGGGCTAGATTCAACCCAGAGCAGACATCGCAAACCCCGTGCTGTTTCAATTTGGGACCGCACAGGCAATCCTCCTCCTCCGTGCGAAGGAGGGTATAGCATCCAAATATTATCTGAACGACGAGTTTATTGGAGAGAAACGCCTCAAACGTCCCTTATATCCCTCTCGTATTCCTACGGCCTTCGAACCTATTCATCGTCAAAAAAAACTGCCAAGGGCGCGCGCGAATGAACATCGCCGAGATCACCGCGTATGTTCCCACGCTCACTGCTCGCAGCCGACGTTTCCATGAGCAATACTTAGCCGACGTGGGTGTATTTCGAGGGCTCTGTAATATTACTATGGTCAAACGCAGGGTTGGCAATTCCAAAGGTTTGGTTGAATTACGCGGGTTGACGCCGAAGATTGAATGCCCATGAAGAGGCACCGGGTCCCGGCGCCCAGTCGTCCATGGTGAACTCTGAAATGACCGCCTCAGCTACGCTCCCCGGCTCGAGATGACACACACGAGTTGAGCCCACCGGTGTCGCTGGTTCGCCGACAAAGCCAACTCGCGGCAGGTAGGTAGGTAGGTAGGTAGCATTACACGGCACGGTCCCACTCAGGAACGCCGGTTTCAGGAAGTATCCCGGCATACTACAGGCAATTATGTACGCCATCGTCCCTGACCCCCAAGTTCCATCCAAGCCGAGCTCGCGCACCCAGTTTCCTGTCACGCTGTAGAACTTAGCTGAAACTCAGAAGCAGAATTAGAAGAATTGAACTGAAATTGAAACTTCATACCCCGGTACCCATCCTATACACCGGCGTCGCATAGAAAACCTCGAGAACTTCATGCGCGAATTTCGCGACGAGAGCTATTGTTGATCGTTCATAAACCATGGATTTGAAGAGCTCAACTGAGTCTAGTTCGACCATGAGATGGCGAAAGGCCGGTGCATCCACGAATAGTTTACCCAGAAATACAGTGCGCAAGTAGACGACCTCAGGAGAGGCGTCACAGGCCAACAGTGCATGTTCCGGGGTCTCAACCTCCGTCTTGCAGAACCGGCAAAGCCGTCTTGAACGATCATCTTCTCGTGGCAACGCATGATCTCCCCATCGCAGAAATTCACAATCTGGAGATACGATCTCATCAGCAAAAACGCAAATCACGCGTTTGATCTCGTGATGTCGCGTATCTCGCGTCCACGAGCATACGCGAGCACCAGCGAAGCTGCAGATTTTTGTGAACGGCCTCTACTGAGTGCATCCTCACACTCAGCTCATTTGTGAGTGCAATTGTACTGGCCTTTGTCCCCTCAACATTTTTTACACCTTCAACTATCCGGATTGGCTGGCATTTCAATCAAAATTGAGCTCGCGTCACTCGCGTATGGGGTCGCGTGAGATTTTGGAGACTTTGACGTCTTGTACGCGCTCGTGCGCGCGCGTACGAGAGCCCACGCGAGCTCACGCGCAAAGTGTGAAAATCCCGATGCTGACCGTGGGAGCGAGGCGCTAGGGCTTCGCGTTCGGGAGTTGCAGTCTCAGATGGGTGTGCTGACGAGGGAGAGACAGAATCATCTCGCGCCTCTGTCGTACGAATGACTAAAATGGTGCGGTTTATGTCAATGCTATCTGCTCCTATGGGAAGTCGGTGTTGAATATCCACGACAACGTCTCGTCAAGAACAATCAAAACCTCTACTTGCCGGAGATCCACGGTTCGAAACGCTTTGGACTCCTCAGGGTCGATTCAGGGCTTGGGCCCCTCGGCTGAAGCTGATGCCTAACCGAGTGTGCACTTATCATTTCCGCTAAACCTTCCACTGCGGGACGTAAGTATCCTGTAAGTCTCGGCAGTCGCCGAATCGGAAACCCCGTTCCATGCCAAGAGGAGGAGGAGAGGGCAAATTTACTGGGCAGTGATGCGCACCAGCTCGTGCTGGGCGCGTACGCACACCATTACGGCAACACTGCTACCGATACAGCGCCTTATTCCCCGGCGCACAATTCCCAGCGCCTTTCCCACGGTTCATTAAAGTTGATCGCGCCTTTTTACTTTGCGCCTTTTCTATTTATATCCGTAGGTCCGGCGCACTCTCTCTTTATCTCCATATGCACGGCGCACTTCTCTTCGCAAGGCGCACTTTCTATTTATATCCTTTTGGCGGCGCCTTTTTACTTTGCGCTCTTGCGCGGCGCCTTTCGACTTATCTCCATTCTCATAGCACTGCCCCCTTCCTTTCCTATAAAAGCCCCCTTCTTTACACTGTACTGTAGAGACCGGTCCCCACCAATACATCTCTCATTTGGTTTGTCTATCACCCTCTGCAGTTCACCTGCCCACGTTCTGAGTCCTTCGTCGTCCCCGATCACCGTCGCTTCTGTGTCCTTCGTCGTTCCCGATCACTGTCGTTCTCGCCTTCGCCGTCGCCATCGCCTACGCTTGTCCTCCGTCGCCTCCGTCTAGACCGCTCACACGTACCTGATTGGTATTGGGACGTTTGGACCACCTCGCACACCCACGTTCAGACTCTCGCTTGCTGAGTGTTGTTGTTCATTTGTTTGTTCAGCTCCGCTCTTAGGGCCCGAGTCAGCGTATCATATTGGAGCCCACCGCGAGGGGTTCTAAAATAGCTTCCAATCCATCCCGTGCGTTACGCGGAAACGAACTTCGTAACCTTCGCCAAGAAATTATAGCCGCGGGTTTTAACCCTGAAGATCCATCGCTTTTCGAACTCGTCCCGTACCACTTATCACACCACGTGAATATTGCCTCGCCTTCGCCTTCGCGTTCACCATCACCGCCGCTCTTACGCCCGGCAGATTTTATCGAACCACACACCATTTCCATTTCCATAATGGCCCAACCATCTATGCCCGCTCGTGGTGACCGTACGGCCCCCACATTCGACTCGACCAACCCGCGCGAACTCCCGCGCTTCTTTACCGACCTCGAATTTCACTTCACGCGTTGTGGCGTCACAGACCACGCCGAGAAGAAGTCCCACGCGACTCGTTTCCTCAGCTTCCGCGACCAGGATGCTTGGGAATCTCTCCCCGAGTTCACCACGGCGACTGTGTCCTATACGGAATTTAAGGCAGCTGCCTTGAAACTTTATCCTGGAACCGATGCAGATAAAAAGTATACTTTAGCAGATCTAGATGTTCTCGTTGGCGCCTACGCACGTACGGGAATACACACGAAAGGCGATTTCAGCGAATTTTATCGTGACTTTTCCACGATATCCGTGTACCTTATCAAGCAAGGCCGACTTGCTCCGTGCGAGCAGACTCGTTCCTTCAAGCGTGCGATGCAGCCAGAGACCCTGTGGGAGCGCATTGATCGCCGCCTTCAGGTGAAGCAGCCCGATGTCGGACCGGAGGACGCACATGATTTGGCAGACTTGAAAGAAGCTGCAGATTTTGTCCTTCAGGGAACATCCATAAAACCAACCTCTTCTGTTGAATATTCATCGCCCGCGGCGACCCAGATTAAATCTGAGCCCGAAGTTGCGGTATTGGCCAGCACCTTCACCAAATTCATCGAGTTTATTAGCCAAAATCCGGGAGTCCTCGCTGCGGCGAATACTCAGACCCAGAACCAATTATACCCTCCTCGAAACACGAACACTCGTCCCGACGGTTGCACCTATTGCAACGGGCCGCATTATATTGCAAATTGCGAAGCCGTCACTGCAGATAGCCAAACGGGCATCTGTAAACGCGACATTAATGGACGAGTTGTCCTTCCCTCCGGCGCGTTTGTTCCGCGGCACGTTCCAGGCCGTAACCTTCGCGAGCGCATCCAGGAATGGCACCGCCAGAACCCCGGTCAGATTGCTGCAGCACAAATGATGCTGGACACCTACCAAAATTCCACCTTCCAACAGCCTTCGAATCGCCTCTCAATTGAGGAACGTCAGGCTTGTTTGGACCAAGAAAATGAAGCCTTGGAAAGATTGCGCCAGGCTCAATATATTCAAACTCGAGCACAGGCCCGCCGTGTCGCCGAGACCGGTGGCCATGTTGAAGAACCAGAGCAGCCAATTCGGCGTGTACTTCCGCGCCCTCGCTCCCCAATTGCACCCGCACATATTCCTGCTCCTCCGCTTCGAGTTCCCGTTGCTCCCCCGATCCAGCGCATGCCGGAGCACCCGTATGCAAACGTGCGCGATGCCGCTTATGCCGAACCCCGAGGCCGTAATTTCGGAGTACCAGCGCCGCCGATGCCTACCGGAAAGCGCCACGAGCCTGCTTATCGCAGTACCGCACCGGTGGTTGACAATAAAATTGCCACAAACGTTTTTGACCGCTCGATGGATGCGCCCGTTACGCTTTCACAGCGCGAATTGCTTTCGATCGCTCCGGACCTTCGAAACCAGTACAAGGAAATAACCACGAGTCGGCGCGTCGCTCCCGAGGCGCATCTGGAACCTGCGAAAGCCCAGTTCTTCAATAATATTGATGAAAATCCGCTCCCGTTCAACGCTGAACCGACCGTTGAATTTAAAGAACACACGGCCGAACCTATAAATGTTGCAACCTTTGGCACGTTCACGAGCAGCATGCCCGCTACATTTGAACAAACTGTTGAACAGGACCTTCCTCGCGACGCCCTTGTGGCTAACGACGAATTTGCAACCCTATATGATGCTGGTATACTCCCCGACGCCGGCGAACTTCATGTTGCCGAAGACTCTTCCGCGATCCGCTCAGTTTTACCTATTGTGGATAACCAGCGCCGCGTCGAGTGCATTTACGACACAGGTTCTCAAATTGTCGCTATGTCCGAGGCAGTTTGCAACAACTTGCAGCTCCCATATAATCCCCGTATTACGATTAACATGGAATCCGCGAACGGCACCGTTACTCCGTCCCTCGGCCTCGCTCGCAATGTCCCGTTCAAATTCGGTGAAATTACACTTTACCTCCAAGTTCACATTGTTCGCGCACCCGCCTATGATATTCTCCTCGGCCGCCCATTCGATAAATTAACCGAGTCCAGAGTAAATAACTCCGCCAACGGCGACCAGACGATTACGATCTGTGACCGCAATAGCGGCATAGAATTGACTATTCCTACGGTTCCGCGTGGCAGGACCCGGCAGCCTTTGCCGCAGGATTTTCGCGCCTCGAGGAATTGATCCCTGATCAAGGAGAAGTCGCCCTTGTCATAATTCCGCATTCTAGCGCCCCCGGAAGATTTATTATTGAAGCATACTCGGTTCTCGCATCGGACTACCCCCTCGAACAACTTCAACAAGCTTACCTGTCAGCTTGCTCGCAGTTGCCTTCTCCCGACCCTATTACTCCTACGCGCACCCTCGTTCAACCTGTGGTACCGCCGTGCAGTCGTGATTCAACTCGCGCTGCTTATACCAATTTTGTTTCCTCACCTCCGCTGGCAACATATGCCAAGAAGAAATATAAACCAATCGCTGCCTTCCGAGTTATCCCATATTTTGCCCGCCAGAGCATTCCTTTACCGCCATTAGAGGAATTCCTCGATATCTCGACCGAACGCCTTCGCGAAATGGAACAGAGTACACTTGTGGACCCTGAGGACGACGACATAGAGCCATAGAACCCGCGGTTTCAATCTCAGTTGGGAGGAACAAACACTATTCGATTTCGGCTGCCTGAGGACAGTCAGTTTTTCAGTTGGGAGGAGATGATGCGCACCAGCTCGTGCTGGGCGCGTACGCACACCATTACGGCAACACTGCTACCGATACAGCGCCTTATTCCCCGGCGCACAATTCCCAGCGCCTTTCCCACGGTTCATTAAAGTTGATCGCGCCTTTTTACTTTGCGCCTTTTCTATTTATATCCGTAGGTCCGGCGCACTCTCTCTTTATCTCCATATGCACGGCGCACTTCTCTTCGCAAGGCGCACTTTCTATTTATATCCTTTTGGCGGCGCCTTTTTACTTTGCGCTCTTGCGCGGCGCCTTTCGACTTATCTCCATTCTCATAGCACTGCCCCCTTCCTTTCCTATAAAAGCCCCCTTCTTTACACTGTACTGTAGAGACCGGTCCCCACCAATACATCTCTCATTTGGTTTGTCTATCACCCTCTGCAGTTCACCTGCCCACGTTCTGAGTCCTTCGTCGTCCCCGATCACCGTCGCTTCTGTGTCCTTCGTCGTTCCCGATCACTGTCGTTCTCGCCTTCGCCGTCGCCATCGCCTACGCTTGTCCTCCGTCGCCTCCGTCTAGACCGCTCACACGTACCTGATTGGTATTGGGACGTTTGGACCACCTCGCACACCCACGTTCAGACTCTCGCTTGCTGAGTGTTGTTGTTCATTTGTTTGTTCAGCTCCGCTCTTAGGGCCCGAGTCAGCGTATCAGCAGACATGCCAAAATCCCGGCAGATATGTAACTATGGAATCGGAAACCCTGTTCCATGCCAAGAGCCGGGCTAGATTCAACCCAGAAGTAGATATCGCAAACCCCGTGCTGTTTCATGGGACCGCACAGACAATCCTCCTCCAAGCGAAGGAGGGTACAGCATCCGTGATCCAAATATTATTAGCTGGACGACTAGTTTATTGAAGAGAAACACCTCAAACGTCCTTCGTATTCCTATCGTCAAAAAAAACATCTGCCAAATGCGCGCGCGCGAATGAACATCGCCGAGATCACCGCGTATGTTCCCACGCTCACTGCTCGCAACCGACGTTTCCATGAGCAATACTTAGGCTTTAGCTGACGTGGGTGTATTTCGAGGGCTCCGTAATATTACTGCGGGGTTTTCCCTCTGAAACCCGTTCAAACCGGACAAAATGTTACTGCACTCAAACCAGGGAACCCTCGTCGCCACAATCGTTGACCTAGCTGGGACATTGCCTCCTGCCGCCCAAATCGACCGTGACTGTATCGCATACCAACCCTCCTTTTCCACTCTTAACGACAAGCCGAATTTCGGATCGTCTCAGCTGAATACCACAGGCAGCTCGGCGACTGTAACGGGTCCTGATCCGATAGTCGCCCCCACTGCGAGCTCTAATACGCGGCCAGTTCGTCTAATCGTCACCCCCTCGCCGGTGCTACCGCCGGTGGTGTGGTTGGCGGTATCATTTTCCTTGCCTTGGTCTTCATCCTGTTGTGGGTCATCCGAAAGAAAAGGCAGCGGGTCCCGGCGCCCAAATTGAGTGCGTAGTTCACTTCCTTGTTGTTAAAACAACACTCATCAGACGCCTCCAGTTGCCGAGCCATTCCATTCCCAGCCGTCCATGGTGAACTCTGGAATGGCCGCCACAAAGGGTTTGCTTGCGCCGCCTCAGCAGCACTTTCCGGCTCGAGAAAACACACAGGAGTTGGCCCCACAGGCGTTGCTGTTTGGCCAACAAAGCCAACTCGCGACAGAAATTCACAATCTGGAGACACGATCTGCCCGTGGGAGCGAGACGCTGGAGCTTCGCGTTCGGGAGTTGCAGTCTCAGATGGATGTGCTGACGAGGGAGATACAGAATCATCTCGTGCCTCCGTTGTATGAATGACTAAAATGCAGTGCGGTTTATACCAATGCTATCTGCTCGTGTGGGAAGTCCGTGTTGAATATCCACGACAACGTCTCGCCAAGAATAATCAAAACCTCTACTTGCCGGAGATCCACAGTTTGAAACGCTTTGGACTCCGTCCTCAGGGTCGATTCAGGGCTTGGGCCCCTCGGCTGAAGCTGATGTCGCCTCAGCCTAATGTAAACTCGGGAAATTATTTCCGCGGTGTAACTAGGATCAAAGGCTCAACAGGATCTGTCAGACCTGGGGCTGGTTCGTACACGAACCTGGGCTGGGCCTACGTAGATCGGGAGCCTCAGCCGTCTGCGAAAATAATTGACAACGGAAAGCCAGCGGGATCTGTCGGGGGATGACCGGGGAATTCAAGGTGAGGTTTGACGTTGGTTTGATGTCGGGTAGACGTTTAAACCACTTGGAGACCACAGACCAGGTAAAGCTGACGTATACGATTCTCGGCCACGTCCAACTGAGTCTGCGATCATTTTATCGCGTCGGTCTTCAGCCTTTGACGCCTAAACCGACCCTGAAATTTGAATTAACATTTCCCGCGTAGTTGCAACAGGTTCGGGGTCGAGCCCGAACCCAAGACGTAACCCTGGGGTGGGAAAAGAAGGACGCGACGCCAGCGTGTAGTGGTCCGTGCGATGCTAAATCATGTAAGTGGGAGCGGGAAGAAAATACGTATACGCGAACCTGAGAGTTAGAGCCGGCTCGGCGATCAAAGTCCTCAGGCAATTTGTGATCCGTACTTGGTTGAAAAAAAGTGCAGGACGACGACGCACTTGGAAAGGACTGTTATGTTGGTGGGGGACTGCCATTACACCTGTTTCCGAAAAGCTTGTCAGTGTACGAAAACTTTCGTCGCGTTCGCAATTTTGAGCCAAGGCTAAGGATTGCCTGTTTGGGTTAGCCGAGACTTGCCGAGCAGGACCAAGCCGAAGTGAGTTATACACCAAAATCTCCGTAGTCGAGGTCGGCTCAGAAGGTCCTTCTCTCCAGCATACTACTGTGTGGTTTCTAGGTAAGCCGTGGCATTCCATGTCGGGGCCAACGGGTTAAGCAATTTCAGCCAGTGTGCCGTTGCCGCAACGGTGCTGATCCGGGCCGAAACTGGGAATCCTTAGCTTTCCATCAAAGTTCCGAACGCGACGAAAGTTTTCGCACACTGACAAGCTTTTCGGAAACAGCTGTAATCAGGCTGCGACGTATGGTGCGGTTCTTCGCCGGAGTTCAAGAACCTTAACTCCTCGCATCTACTATATCGCGCTGGGAAGCTGGCCACACTAGGAAGCTGGCCAGCTGTGAAATACAAGGGCCAGGACTTGCTAATACTTTCCCCTTGTGCTTCCATGGTGGACTGTGACCCACTGTGCACCTTGAGACCGATTTTCAACCAAAAGTGATGAGTTGATGAAAGGCTGTGCCCGGTTTGATTCCAGTTGGAGGGTGAGAAAATCAATTTCCTTAACTCCGCGCGACTATTTCGTCTCTTTCTCGTCCAATCCTCCACCAATTCACGAGATTAAAGTCTCTAAATTTTTGCCCAATGTCGAGTTCTGTCATAGACATCCAGTTCACGCCTTCAATTGCCGTAGGCATCTACCAGTCTGCTTGTATGATTACTGCTCAAACTTACCGATCTCCGTCTTCGACTCAAGATACCGGCGCACTCGTCCAGAGCACACTCCTCGGGTTTTGTCCGGAGCATTATATTGGGTCAAACCTCAATATTACGCACTACACACTCTGCCAACCAATCACTGTCATGCTTCGTGGGAGAAGAAGTATAAATGCACACTTTTCACCCCGGAAAAAAGATCAAACACCGGGTTCTCTGGAGACCCCTTCAGACGTGAGTCTCTGTAGTCAGGTACGTTCAATAACTTCCAATGAACCTTCCCACAGCTGATTTTGGCCAGCCTTGGCCTATCACTGGTGCCCCAGCGTCGTTTAGATCTCGGGAGGCCTTCCAAGCTCCAATTGGGGTCATAAACTATATTGTTAACACAGATTGACACCCTTCAATGCACAACGAATGTGACTGGAATCCTTGTATGAACCCCTGATGCATCATAGTCCAGATCGCGGGCGCTTAATTGCCCTCAATAATGACAGATTCGTGGTGGCCAGCTTCCCCATTATTTCCCCTTTGGGAAGTCCCGAACAATTATATTCGTATTGTGCTCAAAACAGGGTGAAAAATTCTGAGAATATGCTCAATATCTTCCCAAGATGCGCGCCTATCGCATGGGTCAGGGCGACGCCCAGCGAAAGCCTGTATTAAGGCGAGTACAGGTCGAAAACCCTTAGGTGGCCAGGTTCCCGGCGCGATATAGTATGATCGTCGTCCTTGATTTGCAGTCCGCGTACTTGCCTTGTTTGTTTTCCCGGTCGGCATTGAATATTGAATTGCCCCTCGGAGAGCGCCCGTCGACAGCCGGTTCAATTGAAAACACCTTGGGCGCAGTTAACAGGCTGTTGGAAAAGTTAAAACATGCTTAAGTTGTGCAATTTGGTTGAACAGTGTGCCTTGTGTTCGGCTTTACTTTGTATTAACCAGCCAACAACCAGGTCTTCTGAATGTTCATGAATTGGACCCAAAGTGGGTCCTACAGCTCGTGAAACGTGATCCCGGGCAGAAAAGCGGAAATTAGGTCCCAATCCGGCAATGTTGATGGGGCCTTCCCTCCGTTGTTCCCCAAGGCGCGCTTCGAAGGCTACGGTTACCGGGGTTTCGTTAGATTCACCCCGAATCCGAGTTCTTATGGAGTTCCAGACTAAATTTCCTTTTTGGGCGCCGCCACGCGCTGCAACGATGGCGGTTCTCCGAGTTTATGATGTTCTCCGAGTTTTTAGCGGCTTCTTCGAGTCTTAGCGGCTTCTTCGAGTTGTGATATTGATACTGATAGTGTTGTGATGATCACTTTCTTGAGAAGCAAGTGTGCTGCGTGGACGGTATCGAGTTTTGAAATACTGAGCGGTACGCGAGGCTGTATGAATTTGAAACTACGTCCGAGTCGGAGCGAACTCGAAATCGAAATTAAACACGGTTTGAAAGACATGATGCCAGTGGATTCGAAGGACCTTTCTTTGCTTTTTCCCTCTGTTAAAACTCAGGAGCCCGCGGGACCTGTAGGATGAACCATGATCGAACCCCGGATGCAATAATTAATGCCACAGAAGACCGACGATCGTCCCATTTGTTCAATTTGTTTTAATTTGTTCATTGAAGCCGATCGCCGTCGTGATCCGCACGCACGGCTTCGCCGAGGAAGCCGGTGGTGAGGGTTGGGTTTTGTGAGGGCATGAATAAGCGCAGAAGAAGTAACAAAAGATGACCGATGTGCTCGCGCGGATCGTAGAGACGGACTTGGACGCTGTGGGGGAACGGATACATGCTATTCTGCTTTGTCTTGATCAACTGAACTCGAAAGTTGAGAGCGGTCCTAGTCTTCAATATCAAGGCCCAATTCTGATTTATCTGCAGACTAGTCGGGGCGCTTTCATATTTTTACTAGACATTCATCACTGTATACAAGGCATCTTTACCACTCTTCATTCCCAGCTGAGCCTTCTATGCAAGTAAAGTGCGACCCAAGTCAAGGCTACCAGTACCGGCACCTCCACCAGTGGGCCGATCGTCGCCGCCAGCGCCTCGTCCGATCCCACGCCATAGCTTGCAATCGCCACCGCTATCGCGAGCTCCTTGGATCGAGTTAGTAAGTCTGTCACCACACGCAGCGAACACGCACGAAATTATTGCTACCCGCGGTAAACGCCTGAACCACTGCCATTTCATAACCAAAGTCTTTCTTGCTTTTACTTCTGCGATTTAGTCCATAAACTAGCGCGAAAGCGCCGGTCCACATAATGACGAAGTAAAAAACCAAGGGCACAAAGACCCGGAATACATGCCCGATATTCTGGACGATGTGGTGACCCTGGTATGCAAACATGACGACGATGGTGTAAAGCAGGCCGAGGAGTGCAATGGGGCCGAAGGCAGGGAGGAATCTTTCTTCAAGGAATTTTTTGGAAGTTAGAAACCAGACTGTGTATCTTGTCATCAGGCCGGCGACGAGTGGGATTCCGAGATACTGGAATGAAAATACGCGCTTAGCTCCCGGCAGCCTTGAATTAATTGGAAGAAGGCTTACAATAAGCACAGATATCGCCACGCTGCCATATTCGAGGTGTGTGTGGCTGACAAAAGCATCCCGCCCGCCCACAACGTTCACAAACAGCAGCGTGTAGGGCGAGTATAGCACTATCTGCAGCACGGAGTTGATTACCACCAAAATTGCACAGTAGTTCCCGTCGCCTTTGGCCACGTCACACCAGATCAAGACCATGGCGATACAGCGCGCCATGCCCACCATGATCACGCCAGTGCGGTACGTGGGGAGGTCGGGCAGCGTGGCCCAAGCGAGACCAACCATCACGAGGGGGCCGATAATCCAGTTGAAGAGCAGGGAGATGGCGATGTGAGTCCAAAGGCGGGGGGAACGGAATATTTCGGGAAGGGTCTCGTATTGGACCTTCGTGAGCACGGGCCACATCTGTTGTGAATAGTCATCAACAAAAGAAAGGCAGGCTAGGTTATGAGACGGGCACACGAACCATTACGATGAGGCCTATTACGATCGCTGGGGGGAGGAAGTGGGTATTGGCTTGGCTGCAGACAAAATTTGACCCACGGATAGAAACCCCATCGAAACGCGCCGTGTTGAACGCGTCTTGGACAGACGGAACATATTCACCGATGAGGACACCGACGATCATAGCAACCAATATGGCGGGCGTCAGAAGGCGGTCGAGAATGGAGAGCCGTTTGAAAACATCTACAGCGGAATTTCTATCAACTTGCAAAGATGCAGCGAGCCGCGCGGAAAACTTACCGCTCGATGGAGCACTACTCAGTCCGGATTCAAAGTTGCCTGGTGGTGCTGAGATTTCGTGGGTCGGAGCGAAGGTAGAGCTGTGAGTTTCGTCCTTTTGTTCGGTCTGCATGTCGACGTGAAGGAGAGCTTAAGACTCGATTTTATGGACGTTTCGATTTTGATTTTGATTTTGATTTTGATCATCGTCAAATTCGGAGTCAAACTCCGATTTGGCAAATGTTAGATTGTTAAAAGGGGTCTTTTGGTGAAAAGTGCTAAGGTATCTTTGAAGCTATCGCGCGACGAGAGAGACACTCTGTGCCGTCTTTTTAAGTAGTAATTTTCAATTTTTGTGGTTACATAGCGGCTAACCTCCATCCGGATAGTTCCTGGTCGTGAATAAGGTTCATTTAAATCGGCGTCTCCTTCGTGTTTCCTCGCTGCACGGGGGCCATGTAAATACCTGTGGGGAAAGAGCTCACTGGTTGCCGCGATGCATCTTTCTCAAAATGACCCGAAAGAATCATATTACTTAAACGCCCTCATCACTGCCAATCCCCCGCGAGTCAGGATGCGGGGTATTGTATTCAGATGCTGCAAACCTAGATCAGCGCTAGTTACTCACGAAATGAAACACTGACGATCTACGGTGCCCTTCAGTCTCGCTTCGATGAACGCCTCCGCCCGTTTCCAAAAGTCCTCGCCGCCATCCATACCCCGTAGCCGGTCCGCGCGGGGGTCGGGGTCCTGCTCAACGCATACAAACCTGTGGTCATGGACAAACGGACTCGAAGCCTGCAGCACTACGGGCCGGGCGACTAAGAAAGCGATGCATCGGAGGCGTCGGTCTTCGTGCACCGTTTTGGCGAACACGGCATTGTGGGGCGTCGTGTTGAAGGCGACAGGCGTGAGGTTCGGGAAGCGAGGCAGCTTGGTGTAGACGTTGTCGGCATCGAGTGCCCAGCGGGAGCGGTTGGGGTTACCGGGTAGCATCGACTTCTGAGAGACCGTGGCTGAACTAGAGGGAAAGAGAAGCACAGCAAGAGGAAGTGGCAAGGTACTCGGCGGGCTGAGAATACTGCGGGAAGCGGTCGTGGGCTCGGATGCTGGGAACTTCCATGCACAAGCAAAGCATGATAACCAAACAGACCGAGCCATATGAATTCCACACTAGTTGGCTACAAGATGGTAAAGTGTAAAACCGCGAAGAGCTCACAATGTTCGCATGATATATGGTCGGTACCCCTCTTGACGGTTATTTTTAAAAAACCTTCGAGTACCAGGCGGCCTGAGAAGGCCGCGGGAGTCCACGAGAGATGTAGGCCAGCAACGACCATACCATGTCATACGCAGGTAGAAGGACGTATCGTCAATTTACCTCGAATGTGGATCGAATTTGAGAAATTGCCTCGGGATGCTGACCAACTGCTCCCCCGGAAGTCACATCACCACCTTCGTCTTCGACGAGATCGCAGTCGAGGTAGCCGCCACAACAAGGCGACTCCGAGCGCGAAAGAACCGCAGAGTGTGGAACAAAATTCGGACGAAAATCCGCCGGCGCAGTGTGTGGTTGGCAGTTCAGGAGAGGGTTATGTGATGGTGTTAATGGGTGTGCTTCGTCGGCTGCAGGTAGCGCGACCTGCATAAAATGGGATACCGAGGTTGAGGCAGCGGCGAGGATGTCCCGCAACTGCGCAAACGCTTGAATCTACGAAAGGATATCTAGTCCAGGTGTAAAGCCCGATAAAACGGGTTGGCTTGCCAGCGACGGAGATAGTGCAGGGGAATGACTCTTTTGCTGGCGGAGGAATGCCACTTCCTGTTTGAGACGGAGGTTCTCCTCCTCCGCTCTCCTGCATCGCAACTCGAGATCTGAGACATATTGTGTCTTGCGCGCACGATAGTCGCGCTGGAGAGTGAGAGCGCGCGTCGGTGGGATAGTGACGTCCTTCTTGCGGCCTCTGGTCATCGTTGTCGGCCGAAAGGAGGAGTGTTTGCGAAAAGCTTGGGAGGCAAACAACCGCTTGCGTCCCGATTTGGAAAGAAAACAAATTTTGCGTGATGTTTGCAAGTTGCGCTTTTTGCTTGAAATAATACTGCTAATGGTACCGTTGCTTTTGTTAAGGTTCATTAATTGTTCGTAGTGCAAAATTACATAATTCAAAGCAGTGATTGAAGAGCAGGTGTGAGAAGAATTGTCCGATATAAGGATGCATCAAGTCCGACAGTGTCATGGTCCACTACAGCCTTTTTAGAAGAGGGGGAAGTATCAGACGGCCGACGAGGCATCATCGCACAGTCCACAGTTCGAATCGTCATCCCGTGTGACTTGTATAACTTTTGTCATGTGTACGCCGTTGACGGACTGGCGTTGTCTTAACACAGAAGATAAAATTTGCTGAGAGCTCACCGCTGGAGTGAAGTGCAGAGATCCTGATGAGGCTTCATTTATTGCCCGGAGACTCGCTCTGGAATTGAGGCTAAAGGAAAGTCAGCTCGGCTTTTGAACAGGCGAGTTGGAGTACCTCGCCAGGAGGGAGTTGGAAAATACTCCGAGAATTCACGTTGTAAGTCTGTTAAAACCATGTGAGAGGATAGTAACTCACAGCGTGCGTTTACGACGAACACCGCGACCCAAATAAAGTTGTTTTTCATAGTCACAAACTGAATAAAACATATCAGACTGTGAAGCAGGCACCAGAGGGAATAATACACAGGTGAGAATCGCAATCCACGAAGCACTGAATAATCGTGAGAGAGCATCCATGGTATATTAGAAGGAACACAAACGTTGTCAAGATTCCAGTTTCTGCGCGCAATGATTCAACTTGGTATGCGGAAAAATCGCAAGAGGCAAACCTATCGTCCACGCGATGATTTTATCGACCAAAATTCCGGTCCTGAAGGTGTTATATTCATCAGGTGGACTAGAGACGTAGCGCACCTCATGTTTTCGCAGATTCGGCGTTGCCGAAGAAGAATGACCACCAGGGTCGATGTAATTGTCACGTCGCTCGCAACGCCGATGCTCCAGACGGCCGTGAGGAGCCCACCCCACTGTGCCACAAAGCTTTCAATTGAAGTCATGCCGAGACCGGCCACAGCAACGATTGTTGTTCCCACCAGACGCAGGAATGTCATCGGTACAATGAGAGCAGGGATAAATAATTGCCTGGAAAGTCTGTATATTCGCAGAGAGAAAAACCCTTGCACTGATAATGGATTGAGTATATATCATACATAGATGTGAGTACTCACCGCTGGTTGTGATAAGGCCAGAAAATAGGACCGCCAACGAGATGGATTTAGGGGCAGCACGGCCGAAAAGGAGGATGAGCGGCTGGCCATAGTCAACGATCGTGTACACGTAGAGTGTTTGTGCAATGGAAATTGCGTGCGCGAACTCGCAGAGCCTGAGATAAAAGCGTCTTTCAACGATGTATGATGTGCATTGGGTGGCGAGCATACCAGACAAACGCAACCTATGATAAATCAGATACAAAAGGTTCATTTCCGTTTTACGCACCAAGGCCTTGAGTTTCCAGGAATCGTCCGGAAAACGAGTGAAGTAGATGTATGTCTGCGTGGTCATTACTCCGAGGAGCATGTATGAGACTAGGACACCGATCTCGTAGGCACCTGGAGTAGAATGAATATTTGAACCAAGCCCTGCGTGTTTTACACGCACCGGTGGTGGTGTTGAGAATGACGGAGATGGACTCCATCCGGTGGCACTTTACAAGGGAGCAGGCCATTTCTGCGGAATATATAGACACGGCGCAGTGGCAGAAAGTTATTTTCGAGAACGGGAGGAGATCTAGTTGATTTCGAGATGATCATGGAAGCTTGAATATGCACAGGTTAGACAGATACCATGGAGTGAATTCAAGTTAAAATCTCCAACAAATCTCACCGAAGAGTTGCATTTAGAGTCAGCGGCGGGCATTGGGGGTTGAACCTTACACCAACGTTAATGCAGTTTCTTTGTACTCGGCCATCGGGCATTGTAACTCGTGGCATCTGATTTGAGTACCTATCGGTGATATTTGTTCCAGGGTGAAGGTAAAGTTGAGAGACGCTAGCAACTGTCAGTGGGGTCAAAACGATCGGCAAGAGAAGGACGATCGTCGGCGATTGGAATTCTACCATTGCTAGACCCACTTCGTATCCGAGGCTTGTCTGTAATAAGTTGCTTCGGACGATGGCAAGCCGAACTTACCTATGTCTTCGTTGCCCGACAACCACCAGAGGAGGACGATCGAAGAAGAGGATTCGACTTTATGGTCACACCGTTGAATCGGGTGCCTTACTTATCTTTGAAGGTAGCCGCGTCCGGCTGGGACTGCACAACACACCAATTAATTTTGGGCAGCGGGTTCCTACCGTGACGGCGGTCCTCAATAGTGCCCTGGTGCCACACCAACTTCGACCCTCCGGTGAGCAGCAAATTATGCGAGTTCACATTTTAGAGCTGGGTCCCTCCGAGCTACCCGAGATTTGATGCTCCGGAACACCCGGCGCAATGGAACGTGGACATAGCAGTTTGGAGTGAGCTAAAGGGACGGGCATATAGTTTCGAACACAATGTCCAAATTTGGAAATTGAACCTAGTAAGATAAGATAAGAGATAGCCGCTCTAGTTCGCCACGGTCAGCAATTAGGATCAAAAAGATGAAAAAAGGAAGATTGGGCCGTTGCTCATTGAAGCAGCTAACCAAGTCCGCTGTAGAAGCATTGTACTGGCGGCATGGTCTGGGATTTGAACCCACGCCCGTTTGATTACACTCTTTTTAAATGCGATCACCGGAAGATGGCAGCAATACCAGCTGGGCTATGCTGCTACCCCCCAGCAATTAGGATTGGTAATTCTGAATATGGGGTTCCAGGAGGCAATCTCTGTTCGTCGATAGCACTAACCTCAACAAAACGGCGGAGAAAACTAGATACGTTGTCGATACACTTTACGACCCGCCGTGGTAGACCTAGTCTACCTCAGTCCTTTGAGACGGAGGCGTGGTGTTCAAATGTAAACAATTCAGGTTTTTCCAAGGTTTTTCTCGATTTCTGTCCGCCTTAAGTGGACAAAATTCAAACGCGAGAACTTAGAAGAGCACCAACCCCCTCATCCGACATGGAGGAGGAAATGTGACCTGAAGATTCAACCTAACTACGCCCTCTATCCGCATCGCGATTAGTACGTGCATTTCATTTAGTCGTTTTCGTAATTTGTAGACCACAACGAACGAACTCAAATGGGTTTGTCCTCCTATCATCGCTCAAAAGATGCGCATTGTCAACGCCAGTGATGCTTGTTGCTGTCCGCCAACTCGCTCTGTTTCAGCGGGCGCCGGGACAGACGTCAGTCGGATGTCAGGAACTTCAAATGTCGACCAAGCACTTGCCCTGGTTCAACTTGGAATGATGCACAGGACAGTATTGAGATGCTTAAATACTTTAATCCATATATGCAAGTGTTGTACGTTAGTGCTGCAGGGTGAGTTGCAATATGTACGAGAAAAGGAGAGTGTGAAAAGAATGCAAGGTATGTACGAGAAAGTCAGATGTGTGGGTAATTGCAAGAACAAGTAAAAATGAAAACCGCAAAACAGAATAAAAGAGGAAAACAGAGCTCTAGGAAACAATTCTACATACATACTGGTACAAGGGATGGGTGGTGTTAGCGTTTGGCGGGGTCGTAGAGGTAGTTGAAGAGCGCGGGTCTATTCGTACTCCGCGTCGTATTGCTGCGTTGCGGGCGGCCCTGCTCCTCCGAGCCGCCGCTCGATGAGCTCCCCCGAGGCCCACGACGCATCAGCGCCTCTGCGCTCGAGTTCGCAGTCCCACCGCCGCCGCCCCCTGCGCGCAGCAAGCTAAACGAGCCCCGATGCGTCAGCCCACTCTTCCTCAACGCCTTTTCCCGCTCCTTCCTCGCGCGCTCCTCCTTCTCCCGCTCCTTCCTCTCCTTCTTCGAAAGCTTCTGCGGCGGCAGCGGGGGCAGCGGCAACGAGCTCTTGCTCGTGCTCGGCGACGTATTGGAGTACCCACCTCCGCCCCTCCCAAGCGGCCCGCCACTCTCCGAAGACGCATGCCCATGCCCCGATACCGACGCCCCCGCGGAATCATACGACAACGACGCAGCAGACGCCGACTCGCGCAGCAGCATCGCCGGTGACGGCGGGATCGACGCTGGCAGCCGCGCCGTGTACACGTACCGCATCTCCGTCCCAGCGACATTCGGATTGAGATTCGACTGGGTCGCAGCGGTCGCCGCCCTCGCCGCCTGCTCCATGCGCCACATCGCGCTCGGCGCAAGCCCAAGGTCGCCGAAGCCCATAATGCTGCTGTCCGCCGAGTGCGCGCGCGGGCGGCGCAGCCCCGCGGCCGAGGCGAGCGGGACGGGCGGCGGCGCGGGGCGCGTATTGCGGCGCCTGCGTCGAGAGCGGGTACTCCGCGCGCGCGAGAACGTGCTCCGCGAGTCGTTGAACAGCGACGGCGCAGGCGAGTCAACCGACACCGCGTCCCCCGCCATGCTCGTCGGCGGGCGCTCAATATCGCTCAGCCCGTCGTCCTCGTCGCTCGAGTCGCTCATGATGAGGTCCGCATCCACCGACGCCCGACGCGCGTATCGGATTGGGGACGGCGAGCGCCCGCGCGGAGCCGCAAACGCATCGAACGTGTCGTTTCCGTCGTCCAAATAGCCGGCGTCGTCGTAGAGGTCGAGCGAGTCGTCGTCGGGGTCGAAGCCCTCCGGGTCCGCCGAGGCAAAGGTCGGCGGCGAGAGCATCACGCCCTCCATCTCCTCCCCGCGCACCTCGCCCTCCAGCGCCGCGAGCCACCCGGGTTTCGGATCGCCCTCGTCCGCAAGCGCGCTGTCCGGCCCCACCCCATCGCACTCGTCCTCGAGCGGATGCGAGTGAATCGGCGGCGTCAGCGGCGGCGCCTCCCCATCCCCCTCCTCCGCCCCCAACTCCACATCCACCGGCGAATGCAGCCGCAGCCTCCTCCTCTCGCGTTTATCCCGCGGCGACGTCGGCGAGCGCAGCGGCGAGCTCGTAAGCGGCGAGCCAGGCAGTACGCTGGCATAAGCACTCTGCGTCAACGGCGACGCCGCATACTTCTCGCTCCTCTCGCTCCGCTGACTATCCCCGCGCTCCACCCCACCCGCACTCCCCCACCCCCCGCCCTCTCTCGACGCCGGCGTCGTCGCCGCCGTCCCCGGGCTGCTGTCCGACCCCCCGTCGCTATACCGCCACGCGAACCCCGCGGGCGTCGAGCGCGCCGACGACGGCGTCGACGCCGCCGCCGAATTGGGGCCCGCCGAGTATCCCCCCGCGCCGTTGACGCTTGCGGGGTAGGCGCTGACGCTGGCGCCGTCGCCCCGGCGCGCGAGCAACACAGCGGACATGCTGAGCGGCGGGGGCGGGGGCGGCGGCGGGCTCCCACTGCGCCCCATCCCCATCTTGCTCGACGCGTGCGAAATGTGCGAGGTATGCGAGAGGGTGGAGCCCGCGCTCGCGGGCGAGGGGGAGTTTTGCGTTTGCTGCGGCGGGGACGTATACACAGGCGACATCGCCCCCGCATTGATGCTGCTCTTGCGCATCCCGGGGATGACCACATTCGCGTTGTTGGCGCTGGCGTTAGTGCGCACGGTGACGAGCGGCGGCGGCGGCGGCGGGGCGACGAACGGGCGCCCCGTAAGGACGTTCATCACCATCCCGCTCGGGACGGGCGCGGGCGCGGGCACGAGCGCAGGCGTCGACCCGCCCTTCGTCCCGCTCCCCAACGGCCCGGCACTCAACCCCACACTATCGTCACTCCCCTTGCGCACTGGGGGCGCCATCGGCCCCGAAATCGACGCGCTCCGCCCGTGCCCATGCCCATGCCCACCACCATGCATTGAAGGAACGGACCGCGTCTCAACCACAGACGCCGAATTCGGCGCCGCCGACCCCGCGCGCAACCGCACCTTCACAAGCGGCGGCGGCGGCCCCGGCGCGCGCCCGCCTATCGGCGTCGGCGTATTCGAGCCGAGCGAGTTCAGCGAGCTGGGCGAGGCGGAGGACGGGGAGTGTGGGCTGTGCGAATTCGAATTGGCGTGTGGGCTGTGCTGCGAATTGGAATTGGCGTGGATATGCTGCGGCGGGGGCGGGGGCGGCGGGGGCAAAGGACCGGTGGGCATGCCGGGGAGGGGGAGGGGGGAGGTGAGGGAGCTGGGCGTGGGGGGGACGGAGTTGCTTGCGCTTGCGCTGCTGAGGGAGGGGCCGCGCGAGTGGGCGGGGGAGGCGTATCCGTGTGCGGCTCGCGTTGGGGAGGGGCCTGGAAGAGCGGTTAGCGTCGAGAGATATATGGAAGAGAGGGAATAGAAACGAGGAGGGATCACAAAACAACATCAGTACGAGGGCGAATGATGCAGATTTGGATTTGGATTTGGAACGTCCAGCGTGGTAAGCGGGAAGGATGATAATGAGGGACGGGACGGTTGAGGAAAGGAAGAAGCGAGACGTTTGTAGCGAACGAAAAGAATGGAATGTGGATGCGAATAAATGGCGGAAAAAAACCACTCAAAAAAGAAAGAAAAACCACTCACCCCCAATCCCACCCGCACCCGCACCCGCACTCCCCTTCCTCCTCAACCCCCCCCCACCACCACCCTGCCCCACCCCCACCCCTGACCCCGAGCTCGGACTCGGCGGCGGGAACGCACCCACGCTGCTCTTCCTCGGCAGCCTCCCACTCGCGAGGTTCAAATTCCCCCCGCTCGTCTTCCTCTGCAGCCCGCCCCCAACTCCACTCCCACTAACACTCGACCCCCCACTCGCACTGCTCAACGACGGCCGCCTCACCACCCCCCCTCCCCCTCCTCCTGTGCTAGGTATGGCACCAAGACTCTGGCTGGCCGTAAGCGGCCCACTCGTCTTCCGCTGCACCCCCCTCTCGCGGTTTCGTTCGCGTGACTGCCCCCGGTCCCGTTCCCGCGATCGCGAGGAATTGGAATTTGAATTGGTGGTATGCCGGCGGGAGTGCTCGGCGGCGGCGGCGGCGCGGTAGCCGTCTGCGCCTACGACTGCGGAAAAAAAGGGGCGTGTTAGCTCATGTTCTGTGTGGTTTGGAGGTGGCGGATAAAGTAAAGTAAAGCCGAGCGAGCGAGAACGAGAAGACCGTGGTTTTAGCCCCAGGCGAAGGGGTCGTGCGTAGAATAGGAATGGGAGGACGAGGTATGTAGCGACGCCGAAACGAAAAGCAAGACAACACAGACAAAGACGAAGGAGAATATTTGAAAAAGCACTCACCCCTCCCATGTCCCCCCCGATCCCGCTCCGCCGCGGGCCGTACCGCAAGCGCCCACACGCCCGACACGCCGTCAAAGGGCAGCGTCGGCGAGGGCGCGGTGCGCGGCGTGCGCGTGCCTGTGTGCGAATAAGTAAGCGTTAAGACGAAGACGAATGCGATAAAATAAGGGGTAAAACGCACCCGTACCGGGCCCCACGAGCGGGTTCGCGAGGGGGTTGGAAAGACTTGCAGAGGGCGGGGTCGGGGAGCTGCGTTATCGTAGAATTAGTTAGCATTGTCATTGGTATGGGGAGATAGAGGAGGGAAACAGAAGCAAAGCAAAGCAAAGAACCCCACCGACGCGCCTCCCCCGCACGCGCCCAGCGTCTCCCCATCGTCCCCTGCGCACCGAATTCCACCCACCCCGCACTAGCGCGCGCGCGCGTAAACCCGGCCGACCCGGCTCGCGTAAAAGGCACCGCACTCTCGCAATGAGAAACAGACCCGCAGACTGCGCTACGCCGGGTATCCGGCTAGACAACCCGCCTTGCACGCGGACCCGCTCCCCGCTCCCCCGCACTCTTGCGATCATCGCGTAACCCCAGTACGCTCGCCGATCCTATCCTATCCCCGAAACACCCCGAAACACCCCCGAAGCCAAACGAAACAGGCCCGAGCTCGCAGATTGCGCTACCCCGGGTAGCCAGGGTCGCCGGACGTAGGCGAATCGCATTCGCCGGGCAGACATAGACAGACAAGACAGACAGACGAAACGAAAATGAAAACGAAACAAAAACTAAACGGGTGCGGGACCGGAGTACGGTGCGAATCGCCGGACAGGCGGAAGGAATGGTGCTCGAGACGTAGGCGCTGGGTAGACAGACGAAACGGTGCAGACCGCATATCCGGCGCACGGCGGGAAGCCCGCCGACAACGACGGAAAGAAACAAAGGGGGAAGGACGGAAGATACGCGCGCGGATAGGGAGAGCGGGAAGAGCGCGCTGCCCGAGCGAGGGCGGGGCATCCGCACGAATTCGAATCGCACACCACCCAAATGGATGTGTGTATCCATCGTGGTCCCAAAGTCCCCGCCACCGACTGATACACACGGGCCCAGACCGCAGCCACGTCCGACGCCCCAAACGCATAATATCATCTCAATGTGCGATGGCCGCTCCGACTCCGACCCGAGATCGGACAGGTACGGGTACGGGTAGAGGCAGGGCGCGTAGAGGCAGGCAGGCGCACCAGACCAGTTCGCCATCCAAATCCAAAGCACGAAATCCAAAGCACGAAAAAAATGAGACACAAAACGAAAAAACAGCACGCACCCAAACCCCGCCCTCCTCTCAGGCGTCCTCTCCCTCGACTGTGATTTTTGTCTCCCCTTCTGGCCTTGTCTTGCCGGTCCCGCGGTGGCGTTGCTCGTCTTGCGTGCACTACTTGACCCGCTCCCGCTTGCACTTGCGTACTGCGTATGTGACTGTGAATGTGAGGAAGACCCAGTGGCGTATTGGTGTTGATGCGCCGCAGAGGAGCTGGAGCTAGACGCGAGGGAGCTGGAGGAGCCCGCGCCCGCGTAGGTGGAGGAGGAGAAGGGCGCGTTGGGCGGGGGGAGCGGCGGCAGCGGGCGTGTGGACGCCCCTGCGTCGGCGGTGGGGGAGGTGGCCGAGGAGACGTAGGCTGGTGCAACGTATGTGGAGGCGGGGGACGCAGCAGGGGTGGATGTGGCGGACGCGGACGAAGGGCGGCGTTTGCTCGACCCTCCCGACGCAGCGGCCGAGGTGGAAGTGGAAGCAGGACCCGCAGAGGCAGGACCCGCGGATATGGAGGTGGTGGAAGTAGCGACCCCCAGCGTGGGCGGCGCGGGCAACGGGCGCGCGCCATCCCTGTCCCTCTCCCTTGGCCCACCAGCACCACCAATACCAAACGGCAGCGCCGCCCGCCTTGGCCCGCTGGAATGGGATCTGCCGTTCGCCTTGTCGGACGACTGCGAAGAGGTAGTAGGGATGTGATACAAGGAGTCGGCGGAGGTGGGGGGCCCGAGGGTGCCGTGGTGCACGACCGTCCAGCCGGCGCTGCTGGTGGTGGGGTAGATCGCGGCGGCGGGGGTGCCAGGCAGGCTGAGGCTTGTGTATGCGCTTGTGTGGTGGGCAGAATGCTGGCGTAATGGCGGGGGTGGCGGCGGGGGCGGGGGCGTGTATACCGCCATGCTACTGCTGCTGCTGCTGCTGCTTGAAGTGTTTTTTGGCAAGAGGTCGCGGATCGAGGGCCTGTTATTGAGTTGTGGGTTATCCTTTACGGGAAATGCGGAGACGGACATGGCCATCCTCAGAGCACAACTCTGAAACGCAAACGACGCACGTCAAGCGCGTATCCCCATCGCCCCATCAAATGAGGAGTCACACGCAAGTCACACAGGCCCTGTCACAACGCAAACCCGTTTTGGGCTATACCTTCATCCGGGAGCAACGACCTCCTGAGTGCATTTACTCAGCTGCCACTCACTATCACTGATCCCTCCTCTTCTCAGTCTTCTCTTCTCTGAGCGCGTACCCTGCTCCTTCCTATCTGGGCTATCTGGATGAGAGTGATGGATGCATGACAGAGCCCTTGCACGCCGCGTGATCCTGCTGACACTTGCGTCCGGGCGCCGCGGGGTACTTCCGAGTGTGCGAACGAGCGCTGAGCGCTGATCCTGCCTCCTCGCTTGCTACACTCCACCATGGCACTGACACTGGCACTTCGCGTCAACCAACCTCTGCACCCGCACGCAAATCTCCCATCCCGCCCCTCGTCCCCGAACTTCTCCGACGCACTTAGCCTTAACTTGATCCCCACAACAAAACAAAACTAATCTCATGCGTCCCCAAAACTAATCTCGCTCTCACTCGCGATCTCAATCTTCGCAGACTAGCCATGGCACCACGCGTGCACGATACGCATCTCCGCACGGCGAATACTCTACTCCCCTTCCTTCAGCGCTTACCTAGATCTTCAACGACCCACCTCTCCCCGATCGCAAATCCCTTCCCTTCCGCTTCCTTCCCAACAACAACAACTAGCTGGTGCTTCGCGTGCGGTTATGTTATTTATTAACGGCCGCTACCATAACTTCAAGTGCTCGAGTGGAGCCCCCCCCCTCCTTGCAATGCAACGCAAGGAGGATAGGTGGGTAGGTATTAGGCGACGTCAAGACGCGAAGCGAATTCGGAGGGACCCACCTTTGGCGATCCAATTCACTTGCAGGTCCAATTCACTTCCAGCGTATGATCTCCAATTCATTCCCTTCCACAATGTAACAATGACATATGTACCGTGACTTCACCCTATTCAATCCATGCAAGTTATTGGAAGAACAGGTTACCAGGTATGTAAGCCGCATCTTATTGAAAATGAAGATCCACTTGAAGTTAGTTGTATTATTAAAGAAGATTGAAGATCCGCACGTATAGGGAAATCTCTCTGCCTGTCTGTCAACCCAATCTAATCAAGAGGATCTCTGTCTATCATATTAATGTTTATCCGCGCCACAATACCTATACCTGCCACGAAGCCGAAGGGGGAGGCACTCCGTGCGGGACCGACCTCTTCCTCTTCCAAAAAATGTTATTCCGCGTCCAGCTCGCGCCTTCCCTCCCTCCCAATGCACGTACGCCCTCTCGTCTCAACCATTCCCTTCAAACCTCCACCGGTACCACCACGGGTAGGCGCACACGAGTGCGAGTACGAAAGGTTCCCACCCACCCTCAGGCTTGCTACTACAGCGCTATGCTAAACTTACCAAAGGCACGCACAGCAACACGGATCCATGTATCTGCCAGCTGCAGTGTATCAATCTAATCTCTGGGTAATTTTGGCCGAGGTAGGTACCATGTGGGTCCACCGCCTCCGCCCCGCAAAATATTAATAGGAACGGGAAAAAAGTTGAGGAAAAAAGTTGAGGATGAGGAATGAATCGCGCGCGGGCCCGACCGCGACTCGGAGTTGGAGCAATTATCGGCGCATCGCAAGGCCCGCGACTCGGACTCGGACGCGTCTTTCCCCCAAAAAACAAAACCTCAAACTTTGAATCCTTCCTTCCTTCATTCCTTCCGGCACGTCGGGACTCAGGCTTGGCAGCCCCCAGGTCCCGAAATACGAAAGGTACCGCACAGCCTACTATGTATTATATATCAATCTAATCTCCCGTGCCTTCGGTGGTAAGTAATTTTGGTCGAGGTAGGTACCCATGTACCATGTGCGTATGGGTCCAGGGCCACCCGCGTCCGTCGGCACCGGGGTCCGGAAAATAATTGAACTCGAACTCGAACATTGACAACGGCGAGAGGAATCTGCGCAACGCTTTCCTCCTCCTCCTAATCGCGCTCCTAGTATTACCGATGATACAGCATCGACACCTGCAAGCCCCCGACTTACAGGAGGAATTATTTCCATGCATGTAATCCCAACCTACCTACGTCCCCAGACCAAAAAAAAAATCAAGATTCAAGTTCCCCAGGTTCGAATCCTTCCGTCGGGACTAGTACTTGGCAGCCCCCAGGTCCCATGGCCAAAATACGAAAGGCACACACAGCACCGCCTATGTATGTATATATCAATTTAATCTCCTTCGCGGGCCTTGGCAGCCCCGGCCGAGGTAGGCACCATGTGCTTATGGGTCCACCCCCTGGCATGTCGCAGTACAGTATATATATATAGTAAAGGCCCCGACTTGAGTTGGACTTGGCTTGGCACCATTGGCAGCGGCATACGGTATATCAAATCAATCTCCGTCCGTCACGGCACGGCACGGCACGGCGAGGATGTGCAGTGCCATGTGAGTCCACTGCGATTAGCGGGGGAAAAAGAGAAAAAAAGGGGGAAACGCCGCGCAAGCAGACGAAATGAAAATTAATCCCGAGCGCATGCTGCCGGTGCGTAAAAATAGGTTAGTTGCAGGTTAGTTGAACATCTGGTTTCATTCGTCGCTGGAAGGACTTGATGCCTCGGACGCACTTGGAGGGGTAGCAGTAAGTATGTTTTGTTTCGTTCTACGCAGCCTAAGGGCGCAACCCGATCAATGCCTCGGAGGCTCGCTTCTAACGGTCCACGGTCCTCGAGTCGCTCCAACTTGATACATTTTTCAACCCAACCTACCCGTCGGCAACGGAAAAGGATTGAACTTGAACAACGAGGATTCGGAATCTGCGCCCGAGTGTTGCAAGACGAAGCTAGCAAGCTTCATCGTAATATTCGTGTGTTCTCGTTACAATATTCACATTCAACATCCATATCCTCACTTCAATCATATCCATTGCCAGTGGCCAAGACGACAGTACGAAACCCGGCGCGCTGCTTTATTTATCGCAATCTGAACTTGGGGTTGACTCTCAAGTCCAGAATCCCAACGGCGTATGTGTCAATCTCTTGTATCTCCATGGGTAATTTTGCCATGCCATGACTGAGCTACACGACACCCCAACTCTAGTCCCATAATACCACCTCCACGTCCATGAGCAGCATATGCATATCAAATCTCCTCAATCTCCGTGCATCGCGCATCGTCAAGTTAAGTACTGATGAGGGAGGGAGGGAGTATGTACCCTGTACCATGTGTGTCCACCGGACCATCGAAATAGCAAAACGGTTCAGGAGACGCGGTGTGAGTCCAGGCACCAAGTATGTTGTGCTTTCGGAACTTTTTGATGTAAAGTTGAACTCGATCCTCATATGTATTCGTCGGAGAGCCTTGACTTGGCTCACTCGGAGTTGCATTGTTGTAGCATCTTCTGCAGGAATGACCTCCAACTCAAGTAAGTATTTATTACACCCCCATCCCATCCCATCCCATCCCACCCAAGTAATCCGTACACCTTTGAATCCTATTATACGATTCCGAAAAATACGGCGTATATGCACACCACATGCCGGTGCACCACATGCACCAGGCCCCCATCTTTCTTTCTTCCGCGATGCGGCGATGCGGACATGATGCCGAGTCGGGGCGTGATTCCCTCCGTTCAACCATCTTTTTCTTTCCTTTTTTGGGACAGAGGGAGAAGGGAATCAAACGGATGATTTTGGGTATGATCACCGGTTCTATATCACTTCAACGTTGTTCGGGGACGTTCAAACATCCCTCTCTCCTCCGAGTCACATTCATTTCCCGACCTCGAGTTTCACAGAACGTTTAATTGTTACCTTGCAAGATCTTTCCTTCCCTCCTCCAGCGTCAGCGAAACAATCGAACACCGGTGCGAAAAAATTAAAATCCTTATGCAGTTACAAGGCGTTGGGGCACTTCTATTAACACCCACTCACTCTCCTTCTCGGCAACTACTGACTCTCTGCAATATTCCGGCGGCTTCTTTGGCCATGGGTCGACTCTGGAATTGGGCCTGGCCCCGGATTCTTTTAGATTCGGGATCCGGATCCGGGATTCAAGTTGAGAAATGATCCCGGGGGCCATGGTTCCAGCAACCTGCTCAGAGTCACTGGAGACAAAAACATATGTATATTTCGCCCTGTTCTGCCCGAGTAGGGCTCGTCAGAAAAACGCCGTACTACTATATTGAACAGATGTCACATGTGTGCAAATGTATGCTGCTACTTTCAGCGGCAAGTTCAACCTCGGTTTAATGGGATCGGTTGTCTCTATTTCCTTTCAATGTCTCTCCAATTTCTATTCAGCTATGTATGTATATAGCATAGATAGCGTTCTAATTCGCAACAACCAAAGTTCGTGTTCAAGCTCAACTTGGCCGAAACTTCGCGAATCACACAGAGGCAGCTAAGAACTTGCAAGTAGCGATAAAGTTCACAGCCATGGTCAAATGATCAAAAACGAGCTCATAGATTTCAGTAAGTGAAGCTGAATCCACTGCAATTAAGCGTTGAACATGTTCGTCACTGTCATTTGGCAGAAATCACCGTGGGAGCCCATCCCCATCCCCATCCCCATCTTCGAGGAGTCTGTCAGTCACACTGGCAGTCAACGTCAACACCTCGAACAAGTTATTAAACAATTAAGTCAGGAAGGATTCAGACAGCAACTTCCTTCCTTCTTCAAATCATCGGATACTAGTATGAAGGGTTGGACGGGGTTGAACGTCACGGTGTCGAAAACGACTAGAGAAGACAAAACAAAACACCGAGGTTGAATATTTATTTTGGTGTACAGCCTCTTGAACATGCACGCAAGTCTTTTTCTTCCAGCGGTCAGTCGGTGATCATCCCGTTGCGGGCCCGGGGATCAGCCCCTTCCTCCCTTCGCTGGAGTCCATCTGTCCCAAGAAAAGAAAAGATGGATACGAGGGAATTGGCACATCCCGACCCGACTCATCATCATGTCCGCCGCGGCATCACCGCATCGCGGAAGAGGGGAGGAGAAAGATGGAAGATGCCAGTGCCAGCGGGGGCATGTGGCGCATATACGGTACGCACCGGAGATGTAGGAGGTGTACGGATTAGGTGGAATGGCCATGGGGTTAGGGCTGGGTCGGTTGAAATATGTAATATATTATACTCGGAGCTCATTTCCGCCAGCAAGCCTGCAGAAGATGCTACTACATACTACTTCCAACACCGGACCACGACAATACAGCTCCCAGCGAGGGCCAAGGCTTCAACCGACGAATGAGGATCAAGTCCAACTTGGTTCAAGATGTACTGGCACATCAAATTCCGAAAGCACTAGTAGCCTTGTTTGGACTCACATGGTACATACTCCCTCATCAGTACTTAACTTGCATCGACTTGGGGACGCGCAACGCACGGAGATTGAGTAGATTGATTTGATATGCTGCTCATGGACGTCACGGTGGTATTTCAGGACTTGAGAAGAGGCTAGAATTGCGGTGTGGTGTTCCTCAGTTATGGGAAATTACCCAGGGAGATGGGATTAGTTGATACATGCGCCGTTCTGGACTTGATCAACCCCAAGTTCAGAGTGCGACAAAGCAACGCAAGTAAAAATGCCAATGCACATAGTGCGCCGAGTTTCGGTTGTGACTGCATGTCGTCTTGCCCAACACTCGGAATAATTACGCTCACTCCGGAAAGTTGTCATTGAAATCTGTCAGCCGCACTCCGGCGAACGCCTATCTGAATAGTTACTTAATTGTTTAATAACTTGTTCGAGGTGTCATTGACATTGACTGCGACAGGTTCGAAGATGGGGATGGGTTCCCACAGTGATTTCTGCCAAATGACGAACATGGAGATGGTAAATCATTGATCTCAACTTATTGATCTCGAGGGCCCGGGCTCATGAAGCCGCAAGAAGTTCAACATTGGTAACTGATTATGAGTCATTCCGTTCAACTTCGACCAAAAAGGCGCCACAGGGTTCAAGCAACTACTGTATCATTTCGACCAAGTGTTCATAGGGTGTCACGCGTCACCTCAAGTGTTCATTTTTTCAAGTGTTCATTTCTCGGCAATCAGGCAAAATTTCCATATACGGAAGTCCGGCAGATGCCGGATCGCAATTTTTCGCGTTTTCCAGCCCAAAAATGTGAGTGTCACCGTCACCGAGGGCAAAAATGTTCAGTTCAGAGGCCCGCGTCACGCGTCACTTGAACACTCGGTCGAAATGATACAGTAGTAGAAATTATGTACAATTTGCTTTCAGTAAATACACACTCACGCGAACCAACGCATCACCGTCGCTCCACTGAGGGTTCCAGTTAGCTTCTTGGAGGAGGAGGAGGAGGTATATTATACTGACGTGGTCCCACAATTGGAACAATCAGTCTACTACGTACGACATCGGAACTTTTGTAGGCTAAGTGCTCCGTGTCGATACATAGATCATTGAACGCGACCCACCTCGATTCCCGGGCGGATAAATCATAAATCCGAACAACTTGTAGTTTACTGGTGCCGACAAGCATGCGGCAAGTATGGGCGCTGCTACTTGGTTTACGGTAGTATATAGTTGCGGACCAATGCCAAGAACACTCGCCCAAGTTTCAGCGAGCGACGACTACGATCATCGGCATTCACATCTTTCGCGTCGCTTGATCCTCTCGTCTCGGAACCCCGCTGAGCTGTTTGTTACTTCCTCAATGCTTATTCAGACCTCGTATCAACCTTCACAAAATCCAACCACCGGCCCCCTCGGCTACCAGGACGCGAAGCCGTGCGCGCGGATCACGACGACGATCAGCTTCAGTGAACAAATTAAAACAAACTGAACAAACTGGACGATCGTCGGTCTTCTGCGGCATTAATTATTGCATCCGGGGGTTCGATTATGGTTCATCCTACAGGTCCCGCGAGCTCCTGAATTTTAATAGCGGGAAAAAGCAAAGAAAGGTCCTTCGAATCCACTGGCATCATGTCTTTCAAACCGTGTTTAATTTCGATTTCGAGTTCGCTCTGACTTGGACTCATACAACCTCGCGCACCGGTACCGCTTAGTATTTCAAAACTCAAACCGTCCACGCAGCACACTTGCTTCTCAAGAAAGTGATCATCACAACACTATCAGTAACAATATCAAAGAAGCCGCTAAAACTCGAAGAAGCCGCTAAAACTCGGAGAACAACATAAACTCGGAGAAGCGCCATCGCTGCAGCGCGTGGCGGCGCCCAAAAAGGAAAATTAGTTTGGAACTCCACAAGAACTCGGATTCGGGGTGAATCCAACGAAACCCCGGTAACCGTAGCCTTCGAAGCACGCCTTGGGGAGCAACGGAGGGAAGGCCCCATCAACATTGCCGGATTGGGACCTAATTTCCGCTTTTCTGCCAGGGTTGATAGCGTTTCACGAGCTGCAGGACCCACTTTGGGTCCGATTCACGAACATTCAGAAGACCTGGCTGTCGCCTGGTTAATACAAAGTAAAGCCGAACACAAGGCACACTGTTCAACCAAATTGCACAACTTAAAGCATGTTTTAACTTTTCCAACGGGGTGTTGACTGCGCCCAAGGTGCTTTCAATTGAACGACGGGCGCTCTCCAAGCGGCAATTCAATATTCAATGCCGACCGGGAAAACAAACAAGACAAGTACGCGGACTGCAAATCAAGGACGACGATCACAGATGCGAGGTTCTTGCACTCCGCCGAAGAACCGCACCATACGTCACAGTCTGATTAATAGCAGTTCCCTACCACCACAACAGTCCTTTCCAAGTGCGTCGTCGTCCTGCACTTTTTTTCAACCCAAGTACGGATCACCAATTGCCTGATGAGGTCTTTGATCGCCGAGCCGGCTCCAACTCTCAGGTTCGCGTATACGTATTTTCTTCCCGCTCCCACTTACATGATTTATCATCGCACGGACCACTACACGCTGGCGTCACGTATTTCTTTTCCCACCCCAGGGTTACTACGTCTTACCTGCTGTAACTACGCGGGAAATGTTAATTCAGGGTCGGTTTAGGCGTCAAAGGCTGAAGACCGACGCGATTAAATGATCTTAGACTCAGTTGGACGTGGCCGAGAATCGCATACGTCAGCTTCACCTGGTCTGTGGTCTCCAAGTGGTTTAAATGCAGCTTCGTGTCTCTCTACCCGACGTCAAACCTCACCTTGAATAGGGGAGCTCAGAGTAACTTTGCTTATTTGCTTATTTTGCTTATTTTGCTTATTTGCTTATTTGCGGCTCGGCACATGATGGCGGCGCCGCGTGAGATTTGACGGCATCACTGGTTCCCCAAACGGAAGAGGCTCCGATTTCATCAATAAGACTGCTACTTATTTCACGTAAGAAATGAAAGGGTACCGGTAGCATCTCAAAAGCCCTACTTACTATCTCTGGGCCAACCCCATACAAAAATGCCTCGAGAAAGCTATCATTCTCAAGTTCTTTGCTTTTACATGATGCATATGACATCCACGACCTTATTACCCTCCAGATAGCCTCGACTTTACCTCCTTGATCAACAAACTCTCACTAGACATTAGTGACTTCCGTCTTTTTCTTCTGTTTTTGGCCAAGCTTGCGCGACAGTCCCTTTTGGGAGCTATTCTTTGTTCTGCCCATTACCTCGGAGTTCCGTCGTGCACAGCAAGACTCCAAGATGGCGGGAGTGTCAAAAACGAGGACGGAGAGCTCTGCGCAAAAAAGTTACGTGGTCTTTCCATTTGGGGAACCAGTGATGTCGTCAAATCTCACGCCGCGCCGCCATCATATGCCGAGCGGCCAATAAGCAAATAAGCAAAATAAGCAGATAAGTAAAGTTACTCTGAGCTCCCCTAATTCCCAGGTCATCCCCCGACAGATCCCGCTAGCTTTCCGTTGTCAATTATTTTCGCAGAGGGCCGAGGCACCCGATCCACGCAGGCCCAGCCCAGGTTCGTGTACGAACCCGCCCTAGGTCTGACCGATCCTGTTGAGCCTCTGATCCTAGTTACAGCGCGGAAATAATTTCCCGAGTTTACATTAGGCTTAGGCGACATCAGCTGCAGCCGAGGGGCCCAAGCCCTGAATCGACCCTGAGGACGGAGTCCAAAGCGTTTCGAACCGTGGATCTCCGGCAAGTAGAGGTTTTGATTATTCTTGACGCGTTGTCGTGGATATTCGGCACGGACTTCCCACACGAGCGGAGAGCATTGGTATAAACCATCTGAGACTGCAACTCCCAAATGCGAAGCTCCAGCGCCTTACTCCCGCGGTCACATCGTGTCTCGAGATTGTAAATTTCCGCCGCGAGTTGACTTTGTCGATGAGCCAGTGATGCCTTTTCATGCGCGTTTTCTGGAGCCGGGGAGGGTAGCTGGGGCGGTGCAAGCGAACCCTTTGTGGTGGCCACTTCAGAGTTCACCATGGACGACTGGGAATGGAATGGCTTGGCGATTGGAGGCGTCCTGATGAGTGCTATTTTAACACAAGGAAGCAAAATACGCACTCAATTCGGGCGCCGGGACCCGCTGCCTCTTTCCTTTCGCATGGTCAAGACCAAGGTAAGGAAAATGATATCACCAACCACACCACCGGCGTGGAGGTGACGATTAGACGAAGTGGTATTAGAGCTCGCAGAGTGGGTGACTGTCGGGTTACAGTCGCCGAGCTGCGTGTGGTATTCAGCGGAGACGATCCAAAATTCGGCTTGTCGTTAAGAGTGGAAAAGGAGGGTTGGTATGTGCTGTAGTCGATTTGGGCGGCAATGTCCCAGTTAGGTCCTGGTCAACGATTGTGGCGACGAGGGTGTGGTTCCCTGGTTTGAGTGCAGTAACATTTTGTCCGGTTTGAACGAGTCTCAAAGGGGAAACCCTGCTTTTGACCGCAGTAATATTACGGAGCCCTCGAAATACACCCACGTCAGCTAAAGCCTAAGTATTGCTCATGGAACCGTCGGTTGCGAGTGGTGAGCGTGGGAACATACGCGGTGATCTCGGCGATGTTCATTCGCGCGCGCCCTTGGCAGATGTTTTTTTGACGATAGGAATACGAAGGACGTTTGAGGTGTTTCTCTTCAATAAATTAGTCGTCCAGCTAATAATATTTGGATCACGGATGCTGTACCCTCCTTCGCTTGGAGGAGGATTGTCTGTGCGGTCCCATGAAACAGGACGGGGTTTGCGATATCTACTTCTGGGTTGAATCTAGCCCGGCTCTTGGCATGGAACAGGATTTCCGATTCCATAGTTACATATCTGCCGGGATTTTGGCATGTCTGCCCGGTAAATTTGCCCTCTCCTCCTCCTCTTGGCATGGAACGGGGTTTCCGATTCGGCGACTGCCGAGACTTACAGGATACTTACGTCCCGCAGTGGAAGGTTTAGCGGAAATGATAAGTGCACACTCGGCTAGGCATCAGCTTCAGCCGAGGGGCCCAAGCCCTGAATCGACCCTGAGGAGTCCAAAGCGTTTCGAACCGTGGATCTCCGGCAAGTAGAGGTTTTGATTGTTCTTGACGAGACATTGTCGTGGATATTCAACACCGACTTCCCATAGGAGCAGATAGCATTGACATAAACCGCACCATTTTAGTCATTCGTACGACAGAGGCGCGAGATGATTCTGTCTCTCCCTCGTCAGCACACCCATCTGAGACTGCAACTCCCGAACGCGAAGCCCTAGCGCCTCGCTCCCACGGTCAGCATCGGGATTTTCACACTTTGCGCGTGAGCTCGCGTGGGCTCTCGTACGCGCGCGCACGAGCGCGTACAAGACGTCAAAGTCTCCAAAATCTCACGCGACCCCATACGCGAGTGACGCGAGCTCAATTTTGATTGAAATGCCAGCCAATCCGGATAGTTGAAGGTGTAAAAAATGTTGAGGGGACAAAGGCCAGTACAATTGCACTCACAAATGAGCTGAGTGTGAGGATGCACTCAGTAGAGGCCGTTCACAAAAATCTGCAGCTTCGCTTGTGCTCGCGTATGCTCGTGGACGCGAGATACGCGACATCACGAGATCAAACGCGTGATTTGCGTTTTTTGCTGATGAGATCGTATCTCCAGATTGTGAATTTCTGCCGCGAGTTGGCTTTGTCGGCGAACCAGCGACGCCGGTGGGCTCAACTCGCGTGTGTCATCTCGAGCCGGGGAGCGTAGCTGAGGCGGTCATTTCAGAGTTCACCATGGACGACTGGGCGCCGGGACCCGGTGCCTCTTCATGGGCATTCAATCTTCGGCGTCAACCCGCGTAATTCAACCAAACCTTTGGAATTGCCAACCCTGCGTTTGACCATAGTAATATTACAGAGCCCTCGAAATACACCCACGTCGGCTAAGTATTGCTCATGGAAACGTCGGCTGCGAGCAGTGAGCGTGGGAACATACGCGGTGATCTCGGCGATGTTCATTCGCGCGCGCCCTTGGCAGTTTTTTTTGACGATGAATAGGTTCGAAAGCCGTAGGAATACGAGAGGGATATAAGGGACGTTTGAGGCGTTTCTCTCCAATAAACTCGTCGTTCAGATAATATTTGGATCACGGATGCTATACCCTCCTTCGCACGGAGGAGGAGGATTGCCTGTGCGGTCCCAAATTGAAACAGCACGGGGTTTGCGATGTCTGCTCTGGGTTGAATCTATCCCGGGCTCTTGGCATGGAACAGGGTTTCCGATTCCCTGGTTACATACCTACCAGGATTTTGGCATGTCTGCCCAGTAAATTCACCCTCTGCTCCTCCTCTTGGCATGGAACGGGGTTTCCGATTCTGCGACTGCCGAGACTTACATGATAATTACGTCCCGCAGTGGAAGGTTTAAAAGGCAACCTACCTGCAGCCTCAACTGCATAATTCAGCTTTCCCTTCCACAATCCTCACCCTTAATCTCCACTTCATCCACTTTTCCAAGACCGTAACGATGTTCTCAAAAACATTCTTCATCCTTGCCGTCTCTCTGGCCGGAGTTCGGGCCACATGCGAGTGGAACGGCTACGGTGCGAATTGCAGTAACTCTGTTGGGAAGACGCTTACTCCTGGTTTTACAGGTGTTGGACTGGAGCAGTTCTGCAACATCGGCACTCCGAAACAAGGAAGCTGTACGTTACTCCTGCGCAGTAGCATCCCCCAAAAATTCACTGAACTTCGTTCCCCAGACTGCAACGAGCTTATGGGCTTCGTGACCGGTGGTAAGCAAATCATCCGCTTTTAAGGCACAAGTCACTCACTGATCATCTTTCCGTCTTCCAGCCGGCACCAGTGCGTTTCCATATCGCGTGTTATATCTTCACTGCTTACCGTCTTCGCTTCACCCTCTCAGATAACATGGCGGGGATCAAGAGTGACCTCAGCGGTCCCGATGGCATGTGTGGCGACTACAGCGACGGGTATACTACCTTCTGCGACGGGAACTCGAAAGTCACCGGGCTCTACGCACCCGAGAGCCCGAGATCACTCCCTCCGATGAACTGCCACGAGGAGTCTCAGGTCATTCCGGTTCGTCCACTTGTATTGCAGCGAGCGCCATGCAAACATTTATCTCGCGCAGGGATCGAGCTCGCTTGGGGCTGCGGCCATCTATTATTGCTGCGCCTAAGCAGCGCTTACGGACTCAAAAATACTCAGCCCTTGATCATATTAGTACTAAGTAGTCTTTTGGTTACCCATACATGTGTTCGGTTTGAACCCAAGAACGTTATTAAAGCGAGCAACTTCCTTGCGCATGTTTCAAAGCTGCAATTATCGAAAAATCGGTCATCCAGAGGGTTTCAAATAGCCAGAAACGGCCTCGGATTGCCGAGGGTTTCCCAAGAAGCCTCCGAGCCTGTACCTTCGACTTTCCGCCGCAACGATGTTCAGTCAATGGCTGTGTTGATCACGATCGCGGATCAATCACTCTTGCCTCCCGCCTTCACCTCTGCGTTTGAAACTCGCCGTCCTTTACCGATAGCCCATAGTCACTGTTCCACCCACCCGGTTTCAATGTCGGCCTTGGTCTCTGCCGTTCTCCGACTGGACAGGGTCCATGATCTTGAATCTCAATCCCCGCGCTTTGCGGCTCCTTTGGAATCCGAACTCACGAATACGCCCCGGCGTTTACTTGTTATCTTCGATGTCGTGCCGTGCCCTCTAGGATTCTCCAGGACTTGAACCTCTGCGCCTACTTTCTGGCCGCATTTCCGCGATAGTGTCTCGAGTAAAAGCATCTGCGCCGAGCCTGAGGGAGCCGCTCGCCTCGTGATCTTCTACCCTCGCTGGAGCTTCTGCGACGCATCCATACTACAACATCGCTGAAATCTAACGAGGATTTCGATTTCTTATGAACTATAGTGAGTCAATTGATTATAAGAATTCCCACTCATGGAGGCCCACAAACGCAGGCCGACCCGCGGTATTCATGGGAGAACAAGCGGATGCGTGCCGAAGCAACAACTCCTTGAATTAATTGCTAAATTTTTGCCTAGAATTTCACGGCGCACAAGGCCAAAGTGCGCAATGGTCGAACTACGAACTTGATATATGGGTACTCATCCATGTACGTTCCGGACATTCACGAAATAGTATACATTTTACGATTCAAGTCTTCAAGGAATTGTTCCAGCCAACGGTTGAATGGTTCCTTCTCGACTGCTGGATCTCTCTTCATCTGCAAGACTGCGACACAAACCTCTTCTTCTGAACTGAAGCCCGCCCGTCTGAATCTGGAAAAGGATGTGAGTCCGCGCCGCCATTTGCTCATCGTCTTATTGCGACCCTCGGTGGCGAACAATTGCTGAACAACTCAACTCGTGGTTTCTGAGTGGACAAATGTCGCAAAAGTCCGATTTGGGTTATAAGGGCTTAGAGAGGCTTACAGACTTATAAGCACCTTATAACTAACTTACAACAGGTTTATAGGTGACTTATAAGTACTCACAACTATCTATAACTCTCCCCGCTTTCCAGCCCTCCCCTCATTCCTCTTCTTCTCCAGTCTCTTTGAGAATCCTCAAACATAACGCTCCTCACCCGTCTGAACCATTTTAATAATTATATTACGGTACTTTTGTGAGCTGTGGAGCCGTTGTGGGGCCTCCACCCGTTGCCTGGAACCAGGTACATAACTCAACTCGTGACCTTCTAGTGGGCCCCACCTATGTATGCGCGCGTCTGCAGGTTGATAATTACTCTAGTTAACTTGAATCCAATGCAATGTACCCTACTTCCTTGCAATGTTACTTTCTATACCAATTGCATTACTGTACGTCAATAGAATAACCACTACGATAGTACGTCCTAAGGCCTCTAATCTTTTCGCTGGGTTGGCCCAGGGTGCTTACAAGTTGGAGTAACCGATCCTAAGAGGTTATAAACACTATAAGTTCCTTAAGGACTTATAACTCAGTGTAGGGGGATTTTGAACTTTATAGACCCCCTGGAAATCTTGTAGCCTCATACGGCCTTATAAGAGATCATACTGAGGTGTAAAACTCATTTCGGACTTTTGCGACAAATGGCCACAGGCTGAAGAATAAGGCTTGGCGACTAGATGATTTTTGGGAGGCAACTTCCTTCGATACGCGAGACTGCAGTCAACCATGCATGATTTGTGACTCGGGAGTGCTCACACCCAGTTGGAAAAGGTCGAACAGCGAAGAGACAATATAAGGCTTGGTAGCGCCGATGCATGGGAACAGAACGAACATGCCATGAGAGAAGAAACAGAGAATGGTGGATCGGCCACGCGTTGTTTGGACCTCGGTTTTTCTATGCTTTTCTCCGACCTTCTGCTCCCGTGCTCGACGTCATATCAACCATCCGTCTGTTTAGAGGGAGGAAGTACTAAGTCCCATTGCTCCTGTGTTCGACCAGTCTATCATGTTCCCCGAATAGCTGTGGAATCAAGGAGATCCTCCGCGCTGCAAAAATATTTGAGCTTGCTATGCATGATAATTTTATCTTCGCCGTTCGTTCTGAACGAATGGAGCATACATTCTGAGAGGATCGAGAAGCCTGTTGAATTTGAATGGTCCCCTCAGATCCACTGACCCAATTTCTCGACGCCTTAAAGAAAAGCTCGGACAACTTAGTAAGTTACGGCTCGAATATGTAGACGGTCAGAGGCCACAACCATTCACGAGTTCTATATCTAGTGATGCGCACCAGCCCGCGCTGGGTGCGTATGCGTGCAAACGGACATACCAAAAACGGACACATTCCCACGGTTCATCAATCCTTCCGCAAACACCTCCGCCTCCGTTTCGAGGCTGCGACCTATCCCCTTTCAACTCCATTTCATATTCCAACTCCGTCTCCGTTTACCGTGAGAACAACTCCGTCTCCGTTTTCAATCCATACGGACCTTTACCCACGACGTCTTCCGTTTCCTTATTTGTACATAGCACTGCCTCCCTCTTTTCCTATATAAAGCCCCCGTCTTTACACTGTACTGTAGAGACCGGCACCCCACCAATACATCTCTCACTTGCCCCTTTGCATATCGCCCTCTGCAGTTTGTCTGCCCACGTTCTGAGTCACTCGTCGTCACCGATCACTGTCCCTTTTGTGTCCTTCGCCGTCCCCGATCACTGTCGTTATCGCCTCCGTCGCCGCCATCGCCTACGCTCGTCCTCCGTCGCCTCCGTCTAGTCCGCTCACACGTACCTGATTGGTATTGGGACATTTGGACCACCTCGCACACCCACATCTAGACTCTCGCTTGCCGAGTGTTGTTGTTCATTTGTTGTTCAGCTCCGCTTGTAGGCCCCGAGTCAGCGTATCATATCCCTCGCGGTGGGCTCCAATATGATACGCTGACTCGGGGCCTACAAGCGGAGCTGAACAACAAATGAACAACAACACTCGGCAAGCGAGAGTCTAGATGTGGGTGTGCGAGGTGGTCCAAATGTCCCAATACCAATCAGGTACGTGTGAGCGGACTAGACGGAGGCGACGGAGGACGAGCGTAGGCGATGGCGGCGACGGAGGCGATAATGACAGTGATCGGGGACGGCGAAGGACACAAAAGGGACAGTGATCGGTGACGACGAGGGACTCAGAACGTGGGCAGACAAACTGCAGAGGGCGATATGCAAAGGGGCAAGTGAGAGATGTATTGGTGGGGTGCCGGTCTCTACAGTACAGTGTAAAGACGGGGGCTTTATATAGGAAAAGAGGGAGGCAGTGCTATGTACAAATAAGGAAACGGAAGACGTCGTGGGTAAAGGTCCGTATGGATTGAAAACGGAGACGGAGTTGTTCTCACGGTAAACGGAGACGGAGTTGGAATATGAAATGGAGTTGAAAGGGGATAGGTCGCAGCCTCGAAACGGAGGCGGAGGTGTTTGCGGAAGGATTGATGAACCGTGGGAATGTGTCCGTTTTTGGTATGTTCGTTTGCACGCATACGCACCCAGCGCGGGCTGGTGTGCATCATCTCCTCCCAACTGAAAAACTGACTGTCCTCAGGCAGCCGCAATCGAACGATAGGTTTTATTCCTCCCAACTGAGATTGAAACCGCGGGTTTTATGGTTCAATGTCGTCTTCGGGGTCTGCAAGCGTGCTCTGCTCCATTTGGCGAAGACGTTCGGTAGATATGTCAAGGAGTTTGTCCAACGGGGGTAGCGGAATCTTCTGGCGGGCGAAATACGGAATGACTCGAAAGGCGGCAATTGGTCTATGGAAAACGGATCCGTCGAGCTCGCACAAGATGTATGCGCCGCCAAGATTGCGTGAAATGACAATAAGTGGGCCGAGGTACCGTTTGCGCATTTTCCGGCTAAGTGATTTCTCGATGGCCGTGTTCCGCATGAGAACCAAGTCTCCGCGCTGGAAGTTATAATTGTGTAGGGTTGCGGCATGGTCCTGCTCGAATTTAATTGCTGCTCGAAGTCTCGCGGCGTAGACGTTGGAATGAAGGAGAGTTAGGTGCTCTCGCCGTTTTTGTAGTGCAATTGCGCGCTGAGCAATTAAATCTTCAGTGCTCAGAACGGAATCAGGTGGAGGAAGCAGATATGTTGCTTTGGAGATGTCGAGCGGGATTAAAGGATGAGTTCCGGTCGCGGCAAAGTAAGGGGAACATCCCATGCGTCTACGGATTGTGATGCGGTCGGCCCAAAACACGGAGAAGGTAACGGTGTGCCATTTATTCTGGACTCCATCGCAAGCTTTGAATATGCTGTTACGAATGTCCAAATGCGGACGCTCAACGATGCCGTTGGCCTGGGAGTTGTAGCCGGAAATGCGAATATGCTTCACATGGTACTTCTTCTCGAGATAACCCAGCGCTTTACGAAGGGTGTTCCGTTATCCGTGACGATTTCGACTAGTGTGCCCCAACGGCACAATAAATCTTCGAAAATCCAGTCGCCGAGGGCTTTGGCGTTCTCCTTGTGCAGCATGCGAAATTCGGGGTAGTGAATCATTGAGCAGCGCCCTTGAACGATGTACTTGTAGCCACCGCTCAATGGCATATGCATTGTATCCATGTAAACTTTGGAGAATAACGGTGCGGGAACTGCAACCGTGGGAGGGATGCGAATTTGTTGTGTCTGTCGAACTTGGCAAAGGTGGCAAGTATGGATCCACCAGGTGATATTGTGGGCCATGTAAGGCCACCAGAATCGTTCGCTGAGGAGTGCACGGGTCGCGTAAAATCCACGGTGTCCAACATCATCGTGTGCTGAGAGCAAGGTGAATAATTGGCGCGACTGAATTACAACGAGTTTGTGGTGTTGCTGCGGGTCTTTGCGCCAAAGCTGATTATCGGAGATGTAAAACTCCTGGCAATATCGAACAAAGGCCTGGTAATCTGCATCTTTCATGTCTCAAGGGCGTTGCAGTGTCTCGTGCCATAGTCGAACTTGGTTGATACAAGCATCTGCGAGTTGAGTGTTCTTTGAGCGTGGTATATTGTCGTAGGAAAGGGATTCGGGTGCCAGCTCGTTGTCAGGGACTATCTCAGCGGATAAGGTCACAATGGTTTTCTGCGGCCGTTGAACATGCGGTGAGTCATTTATGAAATGCTTGAAGCCATGAACTTGGTCAATCCAATCATCAAAATCGTCATCCGGCTCTGGTTCATCTCCAGGCTGAGGATTACAACGTGAAAGTCCATCGGGGCGGTGAGAAACTCTGGGAATGTGGACGAGTGTGAAGTGAAAGGTGAGGATGGTGAGAATCCAATGATTCATGCTGGCGCCAGGTGCAAGATCTGGATTGGCGAGCATGCCTTTAATGTAGCGTGCGTCGACTTCGACAATGATATTTCGGACTCCGATCAAATAAATTTTCCAGGTGCGAAGCGCGCGGTAGAGTCCGTAGAGCTTGAGTTTGGCCTGTGAGAATCTGGCTTCGCGTTCATTGAGGGTAATTGAACCGAAGCGAGCATAATATGGGCGGGACAAATCCTCGAGGTCGCATTGTGCGAGGAGGAATCCAACAGCGAGTGAAGAGGTGTCCACGGAAAGGATACACGGTGCGCGTGAGGTATAATCGATGGGTCGGAGTGCAGGTGAGTGTACCAGTGCGTACTTCAAGTCTTCTTGTGCCTCGATCTGCGGTGGTCCAAAGACAAAGGGCATATCTTTACGCGTGAGGAGTACCAGTGCGTGGGCGCGATGGGCAAAGTTGTAGATGAAGATCCGTACAACTCCGATGGTTCCAAGGAATGCGCGGACTTCAGATAAGTCTTTGCATGGTCCCCAGTTCAATATTTTTGCGACGTGAGATTGCTCAGGGATGCGACCTTCGAAGGTACAAACATGGCCGAGGACCGTGATGGTATGCCAACATAGGATGGCTTTGGGACCTGAGAAGGTGCCTTCACAATATATCATGCGAGTAATAATGCGGTTGAGAACTTGGAAGTGTTCCCAAACAAAACGGCGGATACCGGGGTTCTCGGGGATAGTCTCGTAATTTCCGTCTGCGTCTTGGTATCGCGAAGCGGGACCGCGCACCGCACAATCATCGATGACGGGAATCGTGTGGTGTGGAATTTCTGCCTGCAGGATATGTGTAACATCGTCGTGAAAAATTGGAACAGAATTTGTCCAACCCATCGGAAGGGTGACAAGTCGAAGGGTGCCGTATGGTGTTTGGAACGTGGTGTAGTCGCGCGAAGATTCTGCGATGACGCGTTCATCGTAGCCAACATATAAATCAAGCATTCCGCCGCATGCGCGGCCAGCAAATTGTTCCGCAACCTGATCGAGTAACGGGGTAACTCCGCTGTGTTGAATAGTAACAGCATTGAGAGCTTCGAGCGCGTGGACGATGCGAAGGCTAGTGGTGTCTTTCTTGACCACACAAAACCAACGGGAGCGGTATGATGAATTTGAGGGCTCGTATACGCCAGCATCGATTTTAGCTCGAATTAATCGGCAGACTTCATTGTAAATTCCTGGCGGGATGGGAATGTTTCGCTGAACCCAAGGTGTGTGTGGAATCACAGGTATTTCGACAGGCGGGAAGAAATCTTCTCGGAATTTGCCTCGTTGGGAGTCGTTCCAGGCGAAACCTCTATTATGCACACACATGAAGTAGTGCAGGAAGGCACGTTCGGTGGGCCACAAGAAATCTCCGGCGTGAGCGCGGTCAATAATATCGCGGCATTCGGCAGTGTATCGTCCGGTCGGAATGAATGGTGGCGGATTAGGTGAAAGGATAGGCATATTTGCCAAGGGATCGCCACGAATATCGCGTACAATGCGGAACTTTTCAGGTAAACTGCCAAGGACAGGCCTGACTTTCTGGGCGACTGGTTTATATTTCTTTTTGGCATAAGTTGCCATCGGAGGCGAAGAAATGGAATGGGTATAAGCAGCGCGAGTTGAATCACGACTGCGTGGCGGTACCACGGGTTGAACGAGGGTGCGCGAAGGAGTAATTGGTTCGGGTGAAGGTAACTCCGAGCAAGCTGACAGGTAAGCTTGTTGAAGTTGTTCGTGGGAGTTGTCCGATGCGAGAATTGAGTAGGCTTCAATAGTAAATCTTCTGGGGATGCTAGAGTGTGGAATTATAACAAGGGCGACTTCTCCTTGATCAGAGATCAATTCCTCGAGGCGCGAAAATCCTGTGGAACGGGCGACCGTGCACGGCCACGCGGAACCGTCGGGATGGTCAATTCCATATCGCTATTGCGGTCACGGATTGTAATTGTCTGATCGCCGTTGGCAGAGTTATTTACTCTGGACTCCGTTAATTTATCGAATGGGCGGCCGAGGAGAATATCATAGGCGGGGGCGCGAACAATGTGAACTTGGAGGTAAAGTGTAATTTCACCGAATTTGAATGGGACATTGCGAGCCAGGCTGAGGGACGGCGTAACGGTGCCATTCGCGGATTCCATGTTAATTGTAAGACGGGGGTTATACGGGAGCTGCAGGTCGTTGCAAACGGCTTCGGACATAGCGACAATCTGAGAACCAGTGTCATAAATGCACTCGACACGGCGCTGGTTATCCACGATAGGCAAAACTGAGCAGATTGCGGAAGAGTCTTCGGCAACATGAAGTTCGCCGGTGTCGGGGAGTATTCCAGCGTCATATAAAGTTGCAAATTCGTCGTTAGCCACTAGGGCATCACGAGGAAGGTCCTGTTCGATGATTTGCTCGAATGTAGCCGGCATGCTGCTCGTGAACGTGCCAAACGTTGCAACGTTTATAGGTTCGGCCGTGTGTTCTTTAAATTCAACGGTTGGTTCAGCGTTGAACGGGAGCGGGTTTTCATCGATATTATTGAAGAACTGGGCTTGTGTGGGTCCTGGCTGTGCTTCGGAGGCAATGCGACGACTCGTGGTGACTTCCTTGTACTGGTTTCGAAGGTCCGGAGCAATGGAAAGCAATTCACGCTGGGAAAGCGCAACCGACGCATCCATCGAGCGGTCAAAGACGTTCGCGGCAATTTTATTATCAACGACTGGGGTGGTACTGCGGTAGGCAGGCTCGTGGCACTTTGCGGCAGGCATTGGCGGCGCTAGTACTCCGAAATTACGGCCTTTGGGTTCCGCATAAGCAGCATCGCGCACGTTCGCGTACGGGTGCTCCGGCATGCGTTGGATAGGGGGCGCAACAGGAATTCGCGGCGGGAGAACGGGAATATGTGCCGGTGCCACTGGAGAGCGGGGGCGCTGAAGTACTCGGCGGATCGGCTGCTCTGGTTCTTCAACATGGCCACCGGTCTCGGTGACGCGGCGGGCCTGTGCACGAGTCTGAATGTACTGAGCCTGGCGCAATTTTTCCAAGGCTTCGTTTTCCTGGTCCAAGCAAGCCTGACGTTCCTCAATGGAGAGGCGATTTGAGGTCTGCTGGAAAGTGGAATTGTGGTAAGTGCCTAGCATCATTTGTGCTGCGATTTGGCTGGGGTTCTGGCGGTGCCATTCCTGAACGCGCTCGCGGAGGTTACGGCCTTGGATATGACGCGGAACAAATGCGCCGGAGGGAAGGACAACTCGTCCGTTAATGTCGCGTTTACAGATGCCCGTTTGGCAATCTGCAGTGACAATTTCACAGTTGGCAATATAATGCGGGCCGTTGCAATATGTGCAACCATCGGGGCGGGTGTTTGTGTTTCGAGGGGGGTACGACTGGTTCTGGTTCTGAGTGTTCACCGCACCAAGGAGTGTCGAGTTTTGGCTCATAAACTCTATGAATTTGGTGAAAGTGCTGGCCAAAACCGCAACTTCGGGTTCAGATTTAATATGGGTCGGCGAGGGCGATTTGAATTCGACGGATGATGTTGGTTTTATGGATGTACCCTGAAGGACAAAGTCTGCAGCTTCCTTTAAGTCTGGCAGGCTATGTGCATCCTCCGGGCCAATATCGGGCTGCTTCACCTGGAGGCGGCGATCGATTTTCTCCCACAGGGTCTCTGGCTGCATGGCACGCTTGAAGGAACGGGTTTGCTCGCAAGGTGCAAGCCGGCCTTGCTTGATGAGGTACACAGATATTGTGGAAAAGTCACGATAGAATTCGCTAAAATCTCCTTTCGTGTGGATTCCTGTGCGCGCGTAGGCACCTACACGAACATCTAGGTCAGCTAACGTATACTTTTATCTGCATCAGTTCCGGGATAAAGTTTCAAGGCAGCCGCCTTAAATTCCGCATAGGAAGTTATCGCCATAGTGAACTCGGGGAGGGATTCCCATGCATCCTGGTCACGGAAGCTAAGGAATCGAGTCGCGTGGGACTTCTTCTCGGCATTGTCTGTGACACCACAACGCGTGAAGTGGAATTCAAGGTCGGTGAAGAAGCGCGGAAGTTCGCGTGGGTTGGTCGAGTCGAACGTGGGGGCCGTACGGTCGCCACGAGCGGGCATAGATGGTTGGGCCATTATAGTAATGGGAATGGTTTGTGGTTCAATAAAGTCTTCACGGTCTGCCGGGCGTAGGAGCGGCGGTGACGGTGAGGGTGAAGGCGAAGGCGAGGAAATATTCGAGTGGTGCGATAAGTGATACGGAACGAGGTCGAAAAGCGATGGATCTTCAGGGTTAAAACCCGCGGCAATAATTTCTTGGCGGAGGTCACGGAGTTCGTTTCCGCGTAAAGTACGGGATGGATTGGAAGCTATTTTAGAACCCCTCGCGGTGGGCTCCAATATGATACGCTGACTCGGGGCCTACAAGCGGAGCTGAACAACAAATGAACAACAACACTCAGCAAGCGAGAGTCTAGACGTGGGTGTGCGAGGTGGTCCAAATGTCCCAATACCAATCAGGTACGTGTGAGCGGACTAGACGGAGGCGACGGAGGACGAGCGTAGGCGATGGCGGCGACGGAGGCGATAATGACAGTGATCGGGGACGGCGAAGGACACAAAAGGGACAGTGATCGGTGACGACGAGGGACTCAGAACGTGGGCAGACAAACTGCAGAGGGCGATATGCAAAGGGGCAAGTGAGAGATGTATTGGTGGGGTGCCGGTCTCTACAGTACAGTGTAAAGACGGGGGCTTTATATAGGAAAAGAGGGAGGCAGTGCTATGTACAAATAAGGAAACGGAAGACGTCGTGGGTAAAGGTCCGTATGGATTGAAAACGGAGACGGAGTTGTTCTCACGGTAAACGGAGACGGAGTTGGAATATGAAATGGAGTTGAAAGGGGATAGGTCGCAGCCTCGAAACGGAGGCGGAGGTGTTTGCGGAAGGATTGATGAACCGTGGGAATGTGTCCGTTTTTGGTATGTCCGTTTGCACGCATACGCACCCAGCGCGGGCTGGTGCGCATCACTAGGGTTCATAATGTTAACGTCCGTCCCACTGGGCCGCTTTCCGCAACAAGGAAGAGCTCCCGTTTGAAATTATCTGGACGCAAGCATCGGTGCCGGCGCCGGAGTCGCTAAAGTCACCGCTGGCGGGGCCGCAGGGAGTATTGGTGTCCGGTTAGTGCGCCAGTGCCGCCAACCCATAAGGGCTGAGAGAACAGCGCAGAAACCGAATCCAACTAAAGTCAGGACGAGCCCGCTAATGTCGACGTGGGGGCTGCAAATCAGTAGCGAAACGGAAAATCTGGTTGGCGGTCCTATTTTCTGGCCTTATCACAACCAGCGGTGAGTACTCGCATCTACGTATGGTATATACTCAATTCATTATCAGTGCAAGGGTTTTTCTCTCTGCGAATATACAAACTTTCCAGGCAATTATTTATCCCTGCTCTCATTGTACCGATGACATTCCTGCGGCTGGTGGGAACAACAATCGTTGCTGTCGCCGGTCTCGGTATGACTTCGATTGCAATCTTTGTGGTACAGTGGGGTGGGCTCCTCACGGCCGTCTGGAGCATCGGCGTTGCGAGCGACGTGACAATTACATCGACCCTGGTGGTCATCCTTGTTCGGCAACGCCGAATTTGCGGAAACACGAAGTGCGCTACGTCTCTAGACCACCTGATGAATATAACACCTTCAGGACCGGAACTGTGATCGATAAAATCATCGCGTGGACGATAGGTTTGCTTCTTGAGATTTCTCCGCATACCAAGTTGAACCATTGCGCGCAGAAACTGGAATTTTGACAACGTTTGTGTTCCTTCTAACATACCATGGATGCTCTCTCATGATTATTTAGTGCTTCGTGGATTGCGATTCTCACCTGTGTATTATTTACTCTGGTGCCTACTTCACAGTCTGATATGTTTTATTCAGTTCGTGACTATGAAGAACAACTTTATTTGGGTCGCGGTGTTCGTCGTAAACGCACGCTGTGAGTTACTATCCTCTCATATGGTTTTAGTAGACTTACGACGTGAATGCTCGGAGTATTTTCCAACTCCCTCCTAGCGAGGTACTTATGACAATCCAACTTGCCTGTTCTAAAGCCGAGTTGACTTTCCTTTAGCCTCAATTCCAGAGCGAGTCTCCGGGCAATAAATGAAGCCTCACTAGGATATCTGTACTTCACTACAGCGGTGAGCTTTCAGTAAATTTTATTTCCCGTGTTAAGACAACGCCAGTCCGTCGACGGCGTACACATAACAAAAGTTATACAAGTCACACGGGATGACGATTTGAACTGTGGACTGTGCGATGATACCTCGTCGGCCGTTTGATACTTCCCCCTCTTCTAAAAAGACTGTAGTGGACCATGACACTGTCGGACTTGATGTATCCTTATATCGGACAATTCTTCTCACACCTGCTCTTCAATCACTGCTTTGAATTATGTAATTTTGCACTACGAACCATTAATGAACCTTGAAAAAAGCAATGGTGCCATTAGCAGTATTAGTTCAAGCAAAAAGCGCAACTTGCAAAACACACGCAAAATTGCTTTCTTTCCAAATCGGGACGCATGCGGTTGTTTGCATCCCAAACCCTTCGCAAACACTGCTCCTTTCGGCCGACGACGATGACCAGAGGCCGCAAGAAGGACGTTACTATCCCACCGACGCGCGCTCTCACTCTCCAGCGCGACTATCGTGCGCGCAAGACACAATATGTCTCAGATCTCGAGTTGCGATGCAGGAGAGCGGAGGAGGAGAACCTCCGTCTCAAACAGGAAGTGGCATTCCTCCGCCAGCAAAAGAGTCATTCCGCTACACTATCTCCGTCGCTGGCAAGCCAACCCGTTTCATCGAGCTTTACACCTGGACTAGATATCCTTTCGTAGATTCAAGCGTCTGCACAGTTGCGAGACATCCTCGCCGCTGCCTCAACCTCAGTATCCCATTTTATGCAGGCCGCGCTACCTGCAGCCGACGAAACACATCCATTAACACCATTACATGACCCTCTCCTGAACTGCCAGCCACACACTGCGCCGGTGGATTTTCATCCGAATTCTGTACCCCACCCTGCGGTTCTTTCGCGCTCGGAGTCGCCTTGTTGTGGCGGCTACCTCGACTGCGAAGATCTCGTCGAAGACGAAGGTGGTGATGTGAATTCCGAGGGAGCAGTTGGTCAGCATCCCGAGGCAATTTCTCAAATTCGATCCACATTCGAGGTAAATTGACGATACGTCCTTCTACCTGCGTATGACATGGTATGGTCGTTGCTGGCCTACATCTCTCGTGGACTCCCGCGGCCTTCTCAGGCCGCCTGGTACTCGAAGGTTTTTTAAAAATAACCGTCAAGAGGGGTACCGACCATATATCATGCGAACATTGTGAGCTCTTCGCGGTTTTACACTTTACCATCTTGTAGCCAAGTAGTGTGGAATTCATATGACTCGGTCCGTTTGGTTATCATGCTTTGCTTGTGCATGGAAGTTCTCAGCATCCGAACTCACGACCGCTTCCCGCAGTATTCTCCGCCCGCCAGTACGTTTGCCACTTCCTCTTGCTGTGCTTCTCTTTCCCTCTGGTTCAGCCACGGCCTCTCAAAAGTCGATGCTACCCGGTAACCCCCTGGGGACTTAGACGACGTCTACACCAAGCTGCCGTGCTTCCCGAACTTCGCGCACGTCGCCTTCAACACACGCCCCACAATGCCGTGTTCGTCAAAACGGTGCACGAGGACCGACGCTTCCGATGCATCGTTTTCTTAGTCGCCCGGCCCGTGGTGCTGCAGGCTTCGAGTCCGTTTGTCCATGGCCGCAGGTTTGCATGCGTTGAGCAGGGCCCGCGCCGACTACGGGATATTGATGGCGGCGAGGACTTTTGGAAACGGGCGGAGGTGTTCATCGAAGCGAAACTGAAGGGCACCTTAGATCGTCAGTGTTTTGTTTCTTGAGTAACTGGCGCTGATCTAGGTTTTCAGCATCTGAATACAATCCCCGCATCCTGACTCGTGGGGGATTGACGGTGAGGAGGGCGTTTAATATGATTCTTTCCGGTCATTTTGAGAAAGATTCGTCACGGCAGTCAGCGAGTTCTTTCCCCACAGGTATTTACATGGCAAACACGAAGGATACGCCGATTCAAATGAACCTTATTCACGACCAGGAACTATCCGGAGCAAGGGTGTTCGGGCCGGTCAAGCCGGGACCGGAGGCAGGGAGGGTGGGTCGGCCGCCAGGTTGAAAAAAAAAAGTTTGCACCTCTCACCAAATGGTCTCAAAATGACTCAGACAGTGTCCAGAGTAGCGCCAAAGCTCTGGAATACATTATCCTACACCTTGGTAGCATTGTATGAGCTTTCAACTGCTGCAATCGTCTCACAAAGGGCGTTGGGGTGAATAGGGGTCGGGAAATGACTTATTGTCAATGAGGATATTCCTAGGTCCTCACGGCTGCTTTGTTTGGAAACCAAAGCTACCAAGTTCTCTGCTGCAAAATATTCAAAATGACAGCTTGAGCTCAGGGGAGCATGCGAGGCTGAGCGCAAAGCCGGCTGACTAAGGAGTGCAGCGATTAATTTGCTCGGTTTCCTTCTCTCCCCCTGCACTCTCCACTATTTTTTCTGGAAACTGCAAGGTTCGGCGTTTTTGGTGGATAGCCGACCCTTGCCGAGGGCGGATCTGATCTGGGCATGGGAGATCATTGCCGTATTAGGAAGGAGGAGGGAGGGTGGGTCCCTAAGACGGTCGTTTTGAAAAAATACGGTCTAAGTGGACTTTTTCACGGACTCGAACACCCTTGGGATGGAGATTAGCCGCTGTGCAATCACAAAAATTGAAACTTGCTACTTAAAAAGACCGCACAGAGTCTCTCTCGGAGCACGATAGCTTCAAAGAAGCCTTCAAAAGACCCCTTCAGCAATCCAACACTTGCCACATCGGAGTTTGACTCCGAATTTGACGATAGTCAAAATCAAAATCAAACGTCCATAAAAGGCCAATAAGAACCCACGTCGAGTCTTGAGCTCTCCTTCAACGTCGACATGCAGACCGAACAAAAGGATGAAACTCACAGCTCTACCTTCGCTCCGACCCACGAAATCTCAGCATCACCAAGCAACTTTGAATCCGGGCTGAGTAGTGCTCCATCGAGCGGTAAGTTTTCCGCGCGGCTCCCTGCATCTTTGCAAGTTGATGGAAATTCTGCTGTAGATGTTTTCAAACGGCTCTCCATTCTCGACCGCCTTCTGACGCCCGCCATATTGGTTGCTATGATCGTCGGTGTCCTCATCGGTGAATATGTTCCGTCTGTTCAAGACGCGTTCAACACGGCGCGTTTCGATGGGGTTTCTATCCGTGGGTTAAATTTTGTCTGCAACCCGGCAAATACCCACTTCCTGCCCCCAGCGATCGTAATAGGCCTCATCGTAATGGTTCGTGTGCCCTTCCTATAGACTAGCCTGGTTTTCTTTTGTTGACGACTATTCACAACAGATGTGGCCCGTGCTCACGAAGGTCCAATACGAGACCCTTCCCCAAATATTCCGTTCCTCCCGCCTCTGGACGCACATCGGCATCTCCCTCCTCTTCAACTGGATTATTGGCCCCCTCGTCATGGTCGGTCTCGCTTGGGCCACGTTGCCCGACCTCCCCACGTACCGCACTGGCGTAATAATGGTGGGCATGGCGCGCTGTATCGCCATGGTCTTGATTTGGTGTAACCTGGCCAAAGGCGACGGGAACTACTGCGCAATTCTGGTGGTGGTCAACTCCGTGCTGCAGATAGTGCTATACTCGCCCTACACGCTGCCCTTTGTGAACGTTGTAGGCGGGCGGGATGCTTTTGTCACCCACACACACCTCGAATATGGCCGCGTGGCGATATCTGTGCTTATTGTAAGCCTTCCTGCAAGTAATTCAAGGCTGCCCGGAGCTGAGCGCGTATTTCTATTCCAGTATCTCGGAATCCCACTCGTCGCCAGCCTGATGACAAGATACACAGTCTGGCTTCTAACTTCCAAGAAATTCCTTGAAGAAAGATGTCTGCCTGCCTTCGGCCCCATCGCACTCCTCGGCCTGCTGTACACCATCGTCGTCATGTTTGCATACCAGGGTCACCACATCGTCCAGAATATCGGGCATGTATTCCGGGTCTTTGTGCCCTTGGTTTTTTACTTCGTCATTATGTGGACCAGCGCATTCGCGCTAGTCTATGGACTAAATCGCAGAAGCAAAAGCAAGAAAGACTTTGGTTACGAAATGGCAGTGGTTCAGGCGTTTACCGCGGGTAGCAACAATTTCGTGCGTGTTCGCTGCGTGTGGTGACAGACTTACTAACTGGGTGCAAGGAGCTCGCGATAGCGGTGGCCATTGCAAGCTATGGCGTGGGGTCGGACGAGGCGCTGGCGGCGACGATCGGCCCACTGGTGGAGGTGCCGGTACTGGTAGCCTTGACTTGGGTCGCACTTTACTTGCATAGAAGGCTCAGCTGGGAGTGAAGAGTGGTAAAAATGGCTTGTATACAGTGATGAATGTCTAGTAAAAATATGAAAGCGCCCCGATTAGTCTGCAAATAAATCAGAATTGGGCCTTGATAGTGAAGACTAGGACCGCTCTCAACTTTCGAGTTCAGTTGATCAAGACAAAGCAGAATAGCTTGTATCTGTTCCCCCACAGCGTCCAAGTCCGTCTCTACGATCCGCGCGAGCACATCGGTCATCTTGTCGGGATGTCACCGCAGGCGTTCCTTCTTCGCCACTATCGATCCGCGGACCCTCAGGATGGCCAAGAGAAATCTCTCCACGCGATTCACCGTCAAATCTGCGAGGCTCGCTCGCAGGTTTTCAGTAGGCGACACAGGTGACGGGATGTTGTCGAAGCCGAGATCTTCCGGGCATCTCGGGGATGTTGAAATTTACGGATAATGACCAAATAGCGAAACCAGGTTCTATCGACGTCGGAAGGACAGGGGATCAGAGGAAAAGAACCAAGCTGACCTCCAGGATTGAAATTTCGGGCAGGCGTTACCATCGGATTAAGAAATGACGGGAACTGCCGGGATCATACACGATCGGACGTGTGGCGTCCTGCTCTCTCACTTTCAGGTCAAGAGTATGAGTGCTTGGGTACCAAATTTAGCGCTCAGAGCGCTCTCCTCACGCCAAACATCAAGCAGCTTCATGCAACTTGAACCTCTAAAGTTTCAAACACAAGGTGCATCAGATGAAGTGGAGGTTGAGGTTGGAGCTAGGTCGAAGGATCACACGGCACGGTGCCGGAATCTTTTATAAAGAGGAAATCTGGCGCCTAGTACTTGGATCCCATCTCGTCATTAAATACACGATCTCTCCATTTCCCTCAACCCACCCAGGTACATAATGTGAGGTGTTCATCAGGCTTCCCCATCGTCGTGGTGCAGTCCAGGGTTTTGCGCAGCGTCGGCTCCCTTTGATGGGCTAACGGTCGGCAATGCAATCTGCACCTTTTACATTCAGGCTGACGGTTTGAACGAAAAAAAAAGAGCAAACCACTGCCGTTAAGTGTACGGACGGCACCTCGTTCATGGCGCGGAGCACTGCTCTAGAGTTAAGGCTCAAAATCTATCAGTCAGCAAATTTTTGAGAGCGGTGAGGCACGGTACCTCGCCAAAAAGGAGTTTGAAAATACTCCAAGTCCGAGTATGCAATTAGTCTGCGGTCGTTGTGAAGTGCCCGCAACTTACATCGAGCGCCAACGTTGAAAAGTGAAAGCCATATACATGTAACTGCGAGTGATATTGGTGAGGTCCGGACCCAGATCTCACTTTGCAACGTACAGTTTTCCTCCATCCTCACGAACTGGAAAGACAGACCTGAAAGGTCAGACCACGAAAAGAAAATGGCCCTCGCTTACACAAATCAACATAATTATTCCCGAGGCACTGGAAAAGTTACAGAACATCCATCACCGTCAACCGGATATCAATCGTCAAGAGTCCGGTTTCTATCAGAAAATAAAGAGAAAAATGTGAGCAGAGAAGTATTTTGTCAAGGGTCACCGACAGAGGGTCCACGCAATTATCCTGTCGACAAGTGCCCCAGTTCTAAACTAACGTGAGTTAATCTGGAGGCGGAATAAAGGCATTTTACCGTCGCCGGACGTTGCTCCGCTGGCTGTAGAGAATAACCACAAGTGTAGCGGCAATCGTCACATCGGTCGCAGCGCTTGTACACCAGACCGTCATAAATAGCCACCTCAACACAGTGGAGTTACCCCGTTACTCGATGAAGTGGCGGAACAATTTGCTGGTTGTGCATGCGGCGGAATGTTAGATTTATATGTTGGCTACGATGAACGTGTCATCGCAGAGTCTTCACGCGACTACACCACGTTCCAAACGCCATACGGCGCCCTTCAACTTGTCACCCTTCCGATGGGTTGGACAAATTCTGTTCCAATTTTCCACGACAATGTTACACATATCCTGCAGGCAGAAATTCCACACCACACGATTCCCGTCATCGATGATTGTGCGATGCGCGGTCCCGCTTCGCGATACCAAGACGCAGACGGAAACTACGAAATCATCCCCGAGAACCCCGGTATCCGCCATTTTGTTTGGGAACACTTCTAGGTTCTCAACCACATTGTTACTCGCATGATATATTGTGAAGGTACCTTCTCAGGTCCCAAAACCATCCTATGTTGGCATACTATTACAGTCCTCGGCTATGTTTGTACTTTCGAAGGCTGCATTCTAGATCAATCTCATGTTACAAAGATATTGAACTGGGGACTATGCAAAGACTTATCCGAAGTCCGCGCATTCCTTGGAACCATCGGAGTTGTACAGATCTTCATCTACAACTTTGCCCATCGCACTCACACACTCATACTCCTCACACGTAAAAATATGCCCTTTGTCTTTGGACCACCGCAGATCGAGGCACAAGAAGACTTGAAGTACGCACTTGTACACTCACCTGCACTCCGACCTCACGCGCACCGTGTATTCTTTCCGTGGACACCTCTTCACTCGCCGTCGGAATCCTCCTCGCACAATGCGACCTCGAGGATTTATCCCGCCAATATTACGCCCGCTTTGGGTCGATTACCCCCAATGAACGTGAAGCCAGATTCTCATAGGCCAAAATCGAACTCTACGGACTCTACTGCGCGCTTCGCGCCTGGAAAATTTATTTGATCGGAGTCCGGAATATCATTGTAGAAGTCGATGCTCGCTACATTAAAGGCATGCTCGTGAATCCAGACCTTGCACCTGGCGCCAGCATGAATCATTGGATTCTCACCATCCTCACCTTTCACTTCACACTCGTCCACATTCCCAGAGTTTCTCACCGCCCCGATGGACTTTCACGTTGTAATCCTCAGCCTGGAGATGAACCAGAGCCGGATGACGATTTTGATGATTGGATTGACCAAGTTCATGGCTTCAAGCATTTCATAAATGACTCACCGCATGTTCAACGGCCGCAGAAAACCATTGTGACCTTATCCGCTGAGATAGTCCCTGACAACGAGCTGGCACCCGAATCCCTTTCCTACGACAATATACCACGCTCAAAGAACACTCAACTCGCAGATGCTTGTATCAACCAAGTTCGACTATGGCACGAGACACTGCAACGCCCTTGAGACATGAAAGATGCAGATTACCAGGCCTTTGTTCGATATTGCCAGGAGTTTTACATCTCCGATAATCAGCTTTGGCGCAAAGACCCGCAGCAACACCACAAACTCGTTGTAATTCAGTCGCGCCAATTATTCACCTTGCTCTCAGCACACGATGATGTTGGACACCGTGGATTCTACGCGACCTGCGCACTTCTCAGTGAACGATTCTGGTGGCCTTACATGGCCCACAATATCACCTGGTGAATCCACACTTGCCACCTTTGCCAAATCTGACAGACGCAACAAATTCGCATTCCTCCCATGGTTGCAGTTCTAGCACTGTTATTCTCCAAAGTTTACATAGACACCATGCATATGCCGTTGAGCGGTGGCTCCAAGTACATTGTTCAAGGGCACTGTTCAATGATCCACTACCCCCAATTCCGCATGCTGCATAAGGAGAACACCAAAACCCTTGGCCATTGGATTTTCGAAGATTTATTGCGCCGTTGGGGCACACTGGTCGAAAGTGTCACGGATAACGGAACCCCCTTTGTAAAAGCACTGGGTTACCTCAAGAAGAAGTATCATGTGAAGCACATCCGAATTTCCGGCTACAGCTCCCAAGCCAACGGCATCGTTGAGTGTCCGCATTTAGACATTCGAAACAGCATATTCAAAGCTTGTGATGGAATCCAGAATAAATGGCACACCATTACCTTTTCCGTATTTTGGGCCAACCACATCACAATCCGTAGACGCATGGGATGTTCCCCTTACTTTGCCGCGACCGGAACTCATCCTTTAATCCCGCTCGACATCTCTGAAGCAACATATCTACTTCCTCCGCCCAATTCCGTTCTCAGCACCGAAGATCTAATTGCTCAGCGTGCAATTGCACTCCAGAAGCGGCGAGAGCACCTAACTCCTTCATTCCAATGTCTATGCTGCGAGACTTCGAGCAGCAATTAAATTCGAGCAGGACCACGCCGTGACACTACACAATTATAACTTCCAGCGCGGAGACTTGGTTCTCATGCGGAACACGCTCAGCAGGAAAATGCGCAAACGGTACCTCGGCCCACTCATCGTCATTTCACGCAATCTTGGTGGCGCATACATTTTGTGCGAGCTCGACGGGGTCTGTTTTCCACAGACCAATTGCCGCCTTCCGAGTCATTCCGTGTTTCGCGCGCCAGAGGATTCCTTTGCCCCCGTTGGACAAACTCCTTGACATATCTACTGAACGCCTTCGCAAATGGAGCAGAGAACACTTGCAGACCCCGAGGACGATGACATTGAACCATAAACACCGCGGTTTCAATCTCAGTTGGGAGGAATAAAATCTATCATTCGATTGCGGCTGCCTGAGGACAGTCAGATTTTCAGTTGGGAGGAGATGATGTGCACCAGCCCGCGCTGGGTGTGTACGCACGCAATCGGACATACCGAACGGACACATTCCCACGGTTCATCAATCTCTCTGCAACTCAACACCGCCTTTCCGCACGGACTCCGAATACAACTATAAACACCTCCGCCTCCGTATCGCTTGACAGAGAGGCTGTGGTCTATCCCCTTTCGACTTGCGGAATTTCATATTCCAATTTCACCTCCGTTTCCCGTGAGAACAGCTCCGCATTCCGCATTCAATCCATACAGACCTTTACCCGCGACGTCTTCCGTTTCCTTATTTGTACATAGCACTGCCTCCCTCTTTCCCTATATAAAGCCCCAATCTTTGCACTGTACTGTAGAGACTGGCCCCCCACCAATACATCTCTCATTTGCCTTTTGCATATCACCCTCTGCAGTTCATCTGCCCACGTTCTGAGTCCCTCATTGTCACCGATCACTGTCCCTTTTGTGTCCTTCGTTGTCCCCAATCACTGTCATTATCGCCTCCGCCGCCGCCATCACCTGCACTCGTCCTCCGTTGCCTCCGTCGAGTCCGCTCACACATACCTGATCGGTATTGGGACATTTGGACCACCTCGCACACCCACGTCTAGACTCTCACTTGCCGAGTGTTGTTGTTCATTTGTTGTTCAGCTCCGCTCGTAGGCCCCGAGTCAGCGTATCAGCAGAATCCATAGGAAGAGGTACTGAACGTGGAGTTCTGGATATGCAGCCAGTGATATATACTCTACAGCATCACATTATATTTATTTCGATCAACGGGAAGGGATCTCCTTCGACAGGGATGATCATCTCCTTAAACAATGGATGAACTTGAACGATGGATGAAGATTAAGTTACATAAAACGACGAAAGAACCCAGTCAAGTAGATTTCAGCGGTCATAAAGAAGAGGTTCAGGTGAGTGCACCTTCCGGAAAGGTCGTAGAGATGGCTGAAAAGGACTCCCGGCCGATAATTCTGGCTCGCGATCCTTCCACGTTGCTGGGAAAATCACCGATGAGGGTGAGACCGCAGATGCACGAGTGAACACCAATCTAATATGCGTGTGGAGCAGACTCAGCATCAAATGGCAACTACACCGGGAGCCATCGGGAGCACTTAAAAATCTGAGGTCGAGGCAGCCTAAGGTTTCTGGCCTAAAATTGACCTAAAATGGGCTGCCAAATGAACTTAAAAGAAAATATCAACAAGGATTGAACAAGCTTTGCAAATATCTCTGTCCTGTCCCAAGAAATTACGTTCAACAGAAGGATGAGATTTGTGGCCCATATCCAATTTTTTCCCTTGTCACCCACACCGCGCATTGGCAATTCAACCCTCATGTAATACCTGGCTTATATTTGATTCACACTGATGGCCCAGGCTAATGAGTTGGATTTTATGTTGGGAGCACAAGCGGATAGAGGTCGAGACCTTGAGTCCAAAAACCACAACAAAACCGGGACTTCAAAGATCGCCGAGGCACGCAAGAAGTACATTTCGGCAAACACATTGTAACCTCAGTAAGCTTCGTAGTAACTAGGATGAGCAGGGCCAAAATACCACTGAACAAACACTCGTGCTGGGGCCGGAGGCTCCGAGGTTCAACTTCAAATTTTGGTGCATATGAGACAACCTCTCTTGAATCAACGAGAGGGCAACAAGAAGGAGAAATGCACCGGCGGAGCTGTTCACTGCATAGATAGCAGGGGGTGCTCATTCATGCCCGGAACTCTCGTCTTAGATTATCAATGCCTCAAGGGAAAGCTGTTGTTATCCCCTGATGTCGTCTGTGCATCTTGGGGATGTTGAAATCTACCAACAATGATGAAATATTTCCCAGAATGCTGCTGAAAGCATGATACTTTCACTAGGGGCAACAACCCTGGTACATACAAATCATGTGCAATAAACACACATCCATCGCAGATGCACCGCATCATGAAAGCCATGTGTGACGGATGTGCATTTATCGCACATGGTGTTCATCTGCCTGGGTCTTTGCCCCCTGTGTTTCCTCCTCAGGGGCTTACATAATAATGTAGTTCCCTGAGCATGTGCAACACAATCTCCAAGCAAAGTGCGCTGAGCTGCCAACTGTGGGCAACTCATTCTCCGCTGTTTGGGCCAGTGGCGGTTCTGTGAATAATAATAAAACCCCTCCTCTTGTCGCCACATCCATACTGCCAAATCCCTCGCCCCTTTTCACCTCCCGCCAGCTCCTACCCTCTACTAGTAGAGGGTACCCCAAACCTTGCAGCGATAAAATACATACAATACATATCTACAATGTGGTCAAAGGGTTTGACACCAAGTGAACTCCAGATTATTCTGCGGGGTCATCTTCTGAAAAAGGCAATTTCACGTGACGTTTGCCGAGGGTGGATGGGGCCTACCTTACAGTCACTGCTGGCGGGGCCGCAGGGAGTATTGGTGTCCGGTAAGTGCACCAGTGCCGCCAACCCATAAGGGCCACGTAAACAGCGCAAGAACCGAATCCGAGTATAGTCAGGACGAGTCCAATGTCGACGTGGGGGCTGCAAATTACTTAGTCGCGAAACAGAGAATCCGAGACCAAGGCACTCACTGTCTGTCATGATGTTTAACTGATGACGCGATGGACAAGGACATGATTCTAAAGCCAAGTTAATACGGTGAGCGAGGACGAATGATGCAGACATACATTAGATCCACAAAGCATATTGACCCTGCAATAGAGACAAATCAGAAAGAAAAAACAAAGATGGTTCGGAGGAAGTCACCCCAACTAGATGGAAGAGTCAGGATCGTGAAACACAAGGCTTTGAGAAGCACATACAGGTATACACCATAAAGCGGCGATGAACTCATTTTGTGGATGAGGTCAAAGGGAGAGTGTCAGATAGGAGTGTCTCAGGGGTGCTGTAACGGATGCGAGCAACGTCGAGATCCGGCACTGGCGTAAGTGGTGGATTGACCGAAGAAGTAACTACTGACAGCCAGGTTTATAGACTATGAAATTAACGGAACATGATGGTTGCACATGATGTTGGTGAGAAACACGATGGCGCGGCATAGGCATAGGCATGGTTAAGCATAACGGTCCCACATGATGAATATCTCCGTCACAGGTGCAAGGATTAAATAAAGCTGTACGCTCACAAATTTGAGGAAAAAATCTGGCCTTGTATGGTTCTCCGCAAGCTTGAAAAATGAGGTAGAGCTCTGCGGCGGCTGAGTAATGGAGACACCACCAGCAGGCAATGTCTGCGCGAGGGACTCGAGTCGGAGGCACGAGGCTGCAGATGGACCGTCTCCGCCCGAGCAGGCGGCGTGAGTAGCGGCTGCCCAGGGGTAAGAGAAAGACCCATAGTAGCGAAACCAAGTTGCATCGAAGTCGGAAGGACATTGGATCAGAGGAAAAGAACCAAGCTAACTAGCTGACTTCCATGCTTGATAATTGCGGGCAGGCGTTGCCGTCGGATTGAGAAATGACCGGCAAACGGGGATGGCATGCCGGGGTCGTACACGATTAAACTTATTGAGCGTCCTGCTCTCTCACTGTTCAGGGCAAGAGTATGCGTGTTTGGGTGCCAAACTTCGTGCTGGCGCTCCGAGTCTCTTCACGCCAGCGGCTACAAGCATCAGCAAGCTCCGAGGTCTGCGTCAAATTAAGTGGGCCAGGCTTTGGTAAAAGGCTGTTTCCTTCAGGCCGAGGAGGCGGATACCTCATGAAACTGAGTAGGAGAGGTTGAGGTTGTCGCAAGGTTGTGGTCAAGCCTGAGACGCCGTCACCATCACGGCATGCCGCACCTAGGCATCCGCCGGGCCGGCACGATCAATAACCCCTATCAATTAGGGCCCTGTATATAATTCCCAGCCATTTAAAAACCGGTTTTTAATACTGGTTTGTAAACAGGGTGTTTGTAAACCGGTTTTTAAACAGCTGCTAGTTTTTCCCACGGTACACGCAGAGGGCCAACAGGCGGCGCTGGGACCAAGAAAATTGGGAAAATGGTACTCAGACGACCGCAGTTTGCCCTTCGAGAGGTTACCACAGCACTGATCTTCAAGACACGAGTCAGGTAATGTTCAACCACCAGAATGGCCCCCGGATGCTTGCCGAAGGCCCCCATCACGAATTAAAAACAGGCCTTCCGCCCCAAAAGATAAAAAACCGGGTTTATAAACACCTGTTTATAAACCGGTTTGCAAACAGGAATAATATACAGGACCCTACTATCAATTCAAGTTTTTGTTGCAGAAAAAATTGAGCAGAGAGTCCAGGTGACAAGTCAGGGGACAAAACCATTATACCGGGACCACAAGTGACTGCAGATCTTTCGAGTTCAAAAACGACAACAGAGCTGGAACTTCAACATCGCCGAAATGGCCAAAGGATTAACAAAAAAAAAATGGCAGATGCATTCCAACCTTAATTAGCCAATGTCAAGTATTATTCGATGGGAAGAGCTGGATTCAATTGACTTCATAGTAATTGGCTTATTTCTCCCTTGTATACCATTCAAAGCAGAGCTTTCTCCATGCTCCACATACAAACTCTGAGGCCAACAGATTTCAGCGCACGATACCAGTTTCATCCTCTGTTCTTCCACTGTGGTGTAAATCATACTCCCTATCGTTGCATTGTGAATGGCCTCAAAATGCGGGCCATGACGTAACTTTCGGTACTCACCTCGCTCTCGTTTGTGGCCCCTCATCACGCTTCTCGTTCCTCATGCTGCGACGCACGAACTTGGCGGCTGGCACTGACTCCCTGTGCACGAGGACGTCAGTGACAAGACTTGTTTTATCCAACCTGGTGTGTACTCCGCTGCTTTCGCCCTTGCCTGCTTTCTCTTCACACCGACTTTCTCTCTGTTTACATATCTCAGTGTTTATATTGTTCTGCCAGAAGAAAATGACTTACCCCGTAATCCATCCAGACGTTTCAAGCTGGCGGAGGACTCACCTCCTAGATGGCACACATCCAGTCGTTAAACTGAAACACATCTGCCCCATCACCAACATAGTCTCCCCACCACAGCAACAGCGCCATCACTTGCAGCAACCCGTTCTTCCCGTTGAGCTTTACTAAATCCTCCCAGTCTGCGTTGTCTGGCTGGCTGAGGGCCCCGCCCATGTACACCCGCTCCGCCGTCTGCAAGGACACCCAATAAGACCAGCCTTCCACCCACGACCCCTCCGAATTCTAGTCTCCCATCGGCATTGCACCAGTCTGTCCAAATCTGTCCCATTGCCTGCCACATGCCAGCCATTCCTCTATCGCGCGCAGACGTTTCACCAGCGGTATCTGCATCAGCAAAACCTCTTTTTTGCTGTAGTTGGTGTAGTTGGCTGTAGTTGGCTGTAGTTTCAGCTCAACTATGTAGTGCTATGTAGTTCTACATAGTTTGTGGGGACTCTACATAGTTCTATGTAGTTTGGGGGATTCTATGTAGTTTATGTAGTTTATGTGGTTTATGTGGTTTATGTAGTTTATGTAATTCAACGGGGTATTATGTGGTTTCTGATCAGCGCCCAACTGTCCACTCTTCAACACACATTATGAAGATCTGATTGTCCAGGAAATTGCAGAAGGTCTGGTTTTGAGTTGTTCTGGCCTTGAAAATTGTCGCATGTTGGAAAGTATTTTGTGTTTTACGCTTCAACCAAGCTGTTTGGCGAAAAGTGGTAGAGAAGACTTTTGTAGCTCTCTTCAAGCTCTACAACTTTGGTTTTGGTCTATTTTTAGCATCTACAAATAGTTCACATGCCTTCGATTTTTTTGTTCCAGGTAAAAAATATTTCAGAATAGATAAAGCATTATTCACATCCTAAGCACTTACAGCACTATGGAGCTAGCTTAGGCTGAAATTCAACTTGTCGTAGGATGAAACCTGTCGTTCAACCTATACCCAACTGACTGTAGGCTGACTGTAGGTTGAATTTTTATAACCTATTACATAGGATGAATCCCAACCGGGAGCTCTTTAGATTTGGATGATATCTAGACATGCCGCGTGAATGCCGACAGGTTGGGCTCAGAGAAGAGTAACTGGCCTGGAGACAGGAGGGTGCATATGTATTGGAATTGTTTTCCCTAAATTATATAGGCTCTTAGCTCAGTTAGTTAGTGCTCAAAATTCTGTATTTTGGCTGAACCCCGGAGGTCACGTGTTCGATCCTCTCAAGAAGCAACTTAGCTTAATAATAATTCATTAAGTTGATAACTTTACATACAATACAATAAGTAGCAGTTAAACAGCTTCATTTCACATAAGAATGAATCAAGTAATAAGGTAGTAGAGTGTTAAGCAAGAAAGACTTTTGTGAGCTCTAGGACCCCAACTACGTAGGTAGAAACCTGCCCAACTACATAGAACTACGTAGAAACCCCCTTAACTACATAGAACTATGTAAGGGGTACCCCTGGTACAGAACTACAGGAACTACAGGGACTACGTAGTGCTACGTAGCAAGCCCCGGATTTGCTGATGTGGGCCTTCCTCTTGCTGTACCCGTGGGCCGACTCAAAGTCAAAGAAGCTCGTGACACATCTCGTCCAGTTGATGCCCCAGTCCTTCCCCCATGCGAACACGGCATGCGCATGCCCGAGCTCGCCTGTCCAATTGGCGTAATCAGCGCGCACCCACAGCCCTTCAATCTGCCATTGTATCGCCTGTGCTAGGGGATCCTCTGCGCCTTCCCCACCTTCACCTCTGCCACCTTCGCCTGCACCTTCCTCACCTCCGATACCTCCGCTGCCTCCACCACCTTGAGCCGTGCCTTCCTCACCTCCGCTGCCTCTGTCACCATCACCCTCGCCACCTTGCGCGCCCCTGCCAGCACCATCTTGCGCGCAATCACAGGCGCCATCTTGCGCGCAATTGCCGGCACCAGATTGCACGCCATCTTCTCCGCCCTCCTCCGTGCCGCCGTGGCCACCGCACTCACTACTGTCCATGCCGCCGCAGTCATTGGCTGTAAGAATCCGTTAGATTCCTCACGAATGAACGTCGATTGAATAAACCCAGTGAGCTCGTGTATTCCTTATAATGTGGTAGGGACCTAAACTAACGGTCCACTCTTAAAGAACTTAACCCAGAGTCGGATATCCGGGCTCTTGAGTGGTTAAGTTCTAATCCCACGCGAATATTCACGATGAGAGAGGTTACGCGTCAGATCGTAAGACTATCGTTAAGTATCGTCAGTATTCGTGTGAGTTCGTTATATTCGTAGAATGCCTGAAACAACGTAAACTCTGGCCTCTATCACGGCATCTGCGAAAGGTTGTATGTAGTAGGCGCCGTTGTCCAAAGTCCTGTTCTGTAAGCGAGCTTGACAGATTACTCACACCAGAAACACGACTCACGCAGTGAACTCTCCAGGTGTCCTTGTCGGGCTATTGACGAGTGACGCTTCCCATCCATTCAATACACGCCGATACTCTGCCTCCCACAGCAACTTTACCTCATTCTGCATCGCTGGAGTCTCCTCATCCCACACCTCCCTCGTCACGGCATTCATGCCCGGGCTCTTTCTTTTCATTTACCACCACATTTGTGGCCTCATCGAGGGGGTCCTCGACGTTGACAGCAAGATCCTGGTTGTCCTTCAAGTGGTACCCATATTTCAAGGCCTACAGGCGCGCCATTTTCGTGTAAAATGCGCCAACCGGGGCCTTGTCGCCATTTGCACTCTTTTCAGCTACCACCAGGTACTCCGCCTTGCAACGCTCGAAAAACACGAGTTTGGTGCTGTGGACCCAAGATTTTTTCCCAGGTGTGTCCTTGTCTTGTCCTTTTCTGCATCGATTCCGCGTGCCGTTACCCTTTCGGGACTGCACTAGAGGGGGGGCATGGGCAGCATGTCATCGAAATCCGGCCCTGGCGGCACATCATCGAGGATTGGGGGTGCCGGCACACCGTCCGTGCCCTCAGGTGCAACCAGTGGCATTTCAGCATCTGACGGAAGCAGGGGAGGCTCTGTGTCGGGAGGAGGAGAGACAGAAGGGAGCGCCGGGGACAATCCAGGCGGCATGTTACTGGGATCTGCCATGGGCAACTGACTGTCGAGTGGCAATTGGTGTAAGTCCGGTCGCCTTGCTTTTGCTCATCATTCCTTGATGTTTCCCTAACCCTCGCTATGCTTGCATTACTAGTTTTAGACTTTGAATTTATTCAAGCCTGTCTGTACAAAAAAAGAAATGCAATTTAATCCTGTATCCAGTATGCTCCTTGCGCAAAGGAATATGCCTCCTCGCAATCCGTGCCGAAAAATATAGACAGTTTCAGCCCTCGTGCCTCGGCTGACAAGAACGCATCCTCGGCGTCCTTCCTGGACATTGAAGAAAGAAGAAGTCAATGTGGCCATCCACGTGCAGGAAAAAGATGTCTTTACCAGTTGTCATAAATAACTTGGCCGCGCCAGAGAGCAAAGTAGGCCGCGTTGATGGGAACTTCAGTCCACGTCGTTGTCGAGATACTCAATGTCGAAACGGACGACAACGTTGACGAAGCGGGCTCTGAATACGTTGAGCTCGAGGGTGAAGGTGGCATGCAGTACTGTTTCCTATGTGCGATAACTTGATCATGGTACATTTGAGGTGCACAATTAACACTCACAGGTCTGCCTGTAGTTGTGGGTTTACTTGCCAGCCCTTCTTTCCATTAGGTGTCTGCGTGGGCGAAGAGAGTTTAGGATCTGCCGGATGTGCGTGGGCTCCAAGAGCACAATGCAATTGCCACTCATTGACACATCCCTCCAATGTATGATGCCTGCGGTATCCATTCGAAGGGTATCCCTCTACCATTTTCTTGGCTGCAGTCCTGATTATTATTTTAGTGTTTAAACTGTCTCCCCAGACTAGCGCCCACATACCAATTGTGCCAAATACCAACTTCACGGCCGTCTGTGATGAGATACAGGGGATAACCCCCACCTTTCCTCTCGCTCGGTGTATCATGTACTTTGGGAAGACACCAGAACCTGGGGTCATGGTCACGGTTCTTTGTGTCTGGAATCCATGTCGTCGAGGAAGGCATTGGTTGAGTGGAGGGTAGATTGTGAAAAGTTGACATATTCGTAAAAGGCAATGCATTTGTCGACCTCCCACCATCACCATGGACCTCAGCACTCACCCCATTTTTTAGCTCTGGGCTCGTGCTGTCCCTCCTGGGCTTCCTGAACCTCGTATCATCAACGGCGGGCAGTACGCGGGCTTCGAATTCCACGAATACTCATCCCCATACATTGATTTTGCAGCCGCCCCAGTCATCCCCCTCACCGAATGGTGGCGCGAGGAACGGCGCATCAAGGCGAGGTTCAAGATTGTTTACCCAGACTCCCATCCTGACCGCCTCAACTTGTCCCCCGCCTTTCTATGCGCTTCGCGTTATCTCATCGCACATTTGGGTATGTGTCTTGCTCTTCCTTTTTTAAAAACAAACAGGGGTATCTGGGGTTTTGATATATCACGAGGCTCTAATTAGAATGGAATGGGCGTTGGATCAAAGGCTCTAATTAGAGGGCTCGCGATGGATCACCTTAGAGCACTTCCCTTTTTCAGGTGGCAGGAGCGCGCGGGCGGCCCTTGATCGAACAGCGGCGTTGTCCCGAGGTTTCCACGTCGGGGCGCGCAGGGCGTGAGCGGGGTGGCTGTACTGTAGTATTACGACCACTAGTTCAGGTGACGGGTGACGGGGACCTGTGAACTGAACTAATTGAACTCGGTGACGGTGACAATGAGTTTTCCTGGCCCAAATAGGGGTAGAAAAACACAAAATTTTGCTCCGGCATTCGCCGGATTACTTTTTATGGAAATTGTTGGCTGATTGCCGATGCGTGAACTTTTGTGGTGACGGGTGACACCCCGTGAACTAGTGGTCGTAATACTACAGTACTTGCCATTTTGGGCACTTTTCATCTGTGCCCTCGGGGCATGCCAGTTTGTTGGTGTAGGTAGTAAACATGTCAAATACCACGCACCTGGCGTCCCAAACCTTCAGCATTTCTGTGGCACTTGGGACGAACACCATAAGTTATGCCGAATTGGGCCAAATGAGCGTGGGCTGATCATTGTTTGTACTTGTTAGCATCTCCTTCCCTGTTGCCTCCAGGACTATTTCCGCCTTTCCCCTTCTCTCTGGCCACTCTGCTCTCTATCAAGCTTATCTTGGCCTCTCTCAGACCTGCCTCCCCGCATTCTATGCCTTGAGTGCCCCTCTTGGGCTCAAATTTCCTGGGGCAGTTTTGGCTTCCTGTCATGAGGGAGCTTACTCCCACACTCTCCCGAAATATGTAGGCCCCCGCTGCCGTCTTGCGTCGTCAATGCCGGTTCCAACCCCCACCCCGGACCTCTTACGCCCGCGCCCCGCGCCTCCAGTGCCCTTACGGATGGCTCCCCATCATTGTAAAACATAGCCCCCACGCTCACCTGCAAGATCCAGGCCTGCAATGGCGTTGCGCATCCACCATGCTCGATCCTGCACCCCCTGGCCCTCCTGCTTTCAGCTGCGCCCCCGCACCTCACACGGCCTAGACGATGCTTCTATATCGTCAAAAGGGTCCCACCCCCACACGCTGCTCAAAAATTTAAACCCCCGCTACCTTTTTGCGTTGTCCACGCCGGCTTTTTGCACTCCCCACGCTGGACCGCTTGTACCCGCCCCCCACGCCTTCCTGCGCCTCACCGACGATTCCCTATCGTTGTATTGTATCGCTCCAACATGCACATGAAGTTTCTAGGCGCGCACTGGCTTTGCGCGTCCACCACGGTCAATTCTGCATCCCCGCCCCGGGCCACTTGCACCCGCACCCCCACACCTCTATCCACCTTATTGACGGCTCCCCGTCGAGGGACCTCTTCCCCACACGCACCGCAAGTATCTAGCCGGGCGCTAACATCACACGTGGATTTTGGTTGTTTTGTACCCCGTGCCCCGGACCGTTTGCATCCCGCGTCCCCGCACCCCGCACTCCCTTATCGATGGCTTCTCGTCGTCGAGGGACCTTACCCCAATACGCATCTCAAGTATCTCGGCTGATGCTAGCGTCCCGTGTCGTCCACTGCCACTTTTGTACCCCGCCCGGGGCTGCTTGCACCGCGCCTCCGCGCCTCTATTCATTCACAAACAGAACTTTAGTTCTTTTGTGCTCTAGAGACCAAGAATGTCGCCAAAATACTCACGTGCCGGTGCACAAAACGTGACCACTCGTCATTTCCGCTGACGGTGACTTTCAAGGTCAACCAAAGTTCAACTTGAGCCCTGTTCGATGAGAAGTAGCAACACACAGCAAAATCAGCTTACATCTACCTTTATTATTCAGCCAACTTTAATCAAGTAAATCTGCGAGGAATGGTGACTTCAAGGAACAAGGTCGGCGAATGCCTTTTCATACGTAGCATAGTGCACGCCAAATTTTCGAGATCAACGGCTTTTCAGATGCTCTCAGTTTCTCAGTCTGTTGAGGTTCAACATGAATACAAGTTGAACTTGCTCAGATAATTTCCCGGCATCCATTTGATCTATCCCTTTCCCTGACTTACCCTCAGAAAAAACCTGTTTGTGCCCGCCGCTTGCCGGCCACTTACAATCATCTTATTGACGGCTGCCTGTCGTTGCTGGACCTCGCCCTCAACTATTTAAGCACGTGCTGGTTTATGGTGCCCCCCCACGCGTTCAATAACGTTGCTGTACATACCTCCAGTTTTACCCTCACGGTGCCTCTGCACCCTGCTCCGGCCGGTTTCTGCCCAGGCCCCACACCAGCTCTTGCACCCGAACACCGCCCTGGCATTCCCACATCAACAGCACCTGTGTCGCAAAAATATAAATAGCCTTATAAGCCGCGGACATTATAATGTCATAATAATGCTATTAAAAGCCCGGCCGACGGCGTTATCGGGTCCTTATCCGGTTGCCGCTCTCGTTATTTTTACATTACAAGCCAGCTTTTCCGCCCATCTACTTGGATTGCTTGCTGTCTCTGCCGAAGCCAGGCTAAATGTAGGGACACCCAGCAAGGCCCCAACCACCCTCCATTACCTTGGCTGTCACTGCTACCTTCACCGCCGCTGGAAGTACTTCACCTGACTTGGCTCGGACGACGCCTTTCTTCAGAACTCCTGCAGCATGTCACAAGTTCCACCGGCAATACGGGGACGGAACTGTTCTCGCACGGCCACATATACTGCATTTATCAACTTGTCGGTGCGTCCTAAGTTATGGCCCTCACGAGCCGATCTCACGCAGATTGCCACCTCGCCAGACTCAAGCAAGACAAACTGGCATGTTGGGACGCGAACAAAGATCTTCCGGCATCTCGCAGGTATCCTTGGCAGAGCAAAATCGCACGTGTACACGGGACGACATGCTCCAGACAACGGCGCAAAGGGAGAAAATTCGGGACGCCAAGGGGAACGATGTATACACCTGTTTCGTAGAACATTACATGCACAATTCTACTGGTCTTTCAAACGAAGCGAAATATCACCATCCAGCACATCAAACACAATGAACTCGCCAGCTTTGTCAAAGTCGGGTACCAGCACCGCGCCGCGAATGATGGAATGCACTGAGATGAACTCGGTGACCTTTCTGGCTTTGGCGCGAACACGTCGAAAGCGTAGGAGCCTGTCTTTCCTCCGTGTTGGACCGGCCGGGGCATCGAAAGGCAGAATAAGGGTAAACGGATGGGACTTGCCCTCCACCATGCAGGAAAATAGGTAAATTAGCTGAGCGAAGATAGCTTTCTGTGTTGTTTTGACCAAAACACAGTCATAGCGCGGATGGCCTTGAAATTTTGGATTGCATCGCAGATAATCGGCGGTAGGTGTCCAATCACTGAGGGACTGATAATGAACCTCGAGGAACTGAAAGGGCGTAATCTAATGGGGTGCTCGGGTCAGTCATTCTGGAAGGTAAGATAAGACGCGTACTGTGTTGATCCCGTCGAATCGAACCCGCCTCCCATTCGGGAGGCCATATCCATATGCAGGGAGAAAGTCGGAGACGAAGTCTCCGAGTTTTATGCGGAAACGCTCGAAAGCAACGTCGCCAATCATTTCTTGTTCCAGCGTCGTGAATGAGATCGGTTTGAGTTTAGATCCAATATCCACATTCGACAGCACTGATTCTTCGATATCCTCATCCTCAGGGACATCGGAGAGATCGTTCATTTCTGCCAACGAATCAATCTGCTCACGGATATATGTCGCAACAGTGCGACGGTGATCGTGTTTCACGAGCTGAAGAGCATTCAATTTTAGGAAAGCAACGCCAAGACATGTCTTACCTGCGGTGTCACGTCTTTAAAGTTTGTCAACTTGTGGTAGGTATTCCGCATCGCTCCGTGCATTGATTCACTGGTCTTCGTGCCAAAGTTCCGGCTCGCTCCTTTGTTCTCGATGTCTTCGAAAGCATGGCGGCGTGCGTGTATCTTTGGAAAGTTCCAATTCTTGTCGACGTATATGGTTCCCTCGCAAGCAGCAATGTATTGCTGAGGAATGGTTTAAAAATTCCACAACCGACAGTCACGAAAACAATATTCACCTTCATTGTTGAATCAAGAGTCTGAACCTCACGGCGACCATCAGCAATAGTTTTAGAAGTGTGCACTTCGAACCCAATAGAGGTCCGGAACTCCAGGTAGCTCCGAAGGGCTTGGAGAAGGAGAAGCCCAGCATCATCAGTCAGAACGTTATGAGCGACGAAGAGCATCATCTTCGCGATGTCTTCGTGTTTTGAACCATCATTGAAGGAAGTGTTCATGACGGTATCAAAGTGTTTCAGCCCTCTCCAACGTGGAAAGGCTTCCATCCTTTGGGATTCATAAATAAAGAAGAGACGAAGCGACAAAGAGATAAGAAAACACACTGTGTATCTATCTGAACAATAGCTGCTCGCCCTAACTCCTCGACGCGTGCTTTGATTTGGGCGAAGAGGTGATCACCCCAGAAGCCTCCGTCATCGGCGTGAAGAGGATCGTAAGATATGGCAGCATGTGGATCCGAGCCTTTGATTTTCCATATCGCATTCTAGGGACAGGTTAGCGCGTGATTGAAACTAGGGAGATCTGCCTGCCTCAACGTCACGCAAACCATTATCTTTAAGATGTTCATCGCGTTCCGCTAGGGTGCGTTTAGCTCTTGCCTCCGTAAGAATTTGTTCGGATTCTAATCCGGTGCGCAGTGGGTGTTCCGCTGAGAGATCTGACTGCTCATTCCAGGGAACAAAGCAAACAGGGCACGGATAGAGACCCTGGAGTCCGCGAATCAAAGCCATGACACATCTGAAATAATTTAGCTTCGACGATTAAAGTTCAGAGTAGATTGATTGGACTTACGCCTCTTCGTAGTCGGCAGCTAGAATCAGAATCACAGGCCAAAGCCATCGGAGGGTTCCGTCTCCGCAGCGCGTCCATTGGCCGACCTTGGAAGGTTGGACCAGAGACTCCAGTAGCTTGAAGAATGCGGTGTGCCACACTACGTTTTTGAAATTGCTGAACGCAGGTTTGCCATTTTCTTTCGGGTCGTCTTTTACCTACGTCATTTCACATTTAGCGTACTTGGAGCTGAGACAAAAGCCTACCACTGGTTGATGTCCAACGACTTGGCCACCTCCAAATAGAATACCGTTTCTAACACCCACCACGATATTCGCCAAGCGAGAGACCACCGCATAGCCTTTCTGGGTGCCAAATGAGGATAGTTTTGACTTGTCCGCGTATATAACGTAGCAGACAGCCTTCGCTGCCGGATCGTCTGGCAGGGAGGACTGTAGAAATTATGAGCTAATTGAGCTGAGGATAGCAGAATCCAGAACACCCACCTGTGCGGCCCAGAATGCATCTGCGGTCCAAGGTTCATGATAGAAACGAACATATGTTTCGCCGTCAAATCGATACACCTTTTCGGCGTCCCATACAAAGCACAAAGCAAGGCCGGGATCCTGGATGAGGCTTTGGGCCCAGTCCCACAATGGCCGGGTGTAGGTGTCAAAGCTAATGTCTTCATTCTTATATTTGACCACGATGACCCCTTTTTCGTACTGTTTTCCATGACATCAGGGCGAACAGTTCTCAAGTCAAAGACTGACCTCGGTGCATTTGTGGGATGCCAGTTCCCACAGCTCTTCCAATTTGCGATGGTAAACTCTTTGGGGTTTGCGTTCGAACAGTGAATGAGGGAGATTAGTGATTCTGTTGCATCCTTATTGAGCATATGTTTAGTGCAGAACTCGGCGAACTTGGAATCAAACTCCGAACGGAACGGTGTCCAAGGAGTTTTGTCGGTGGGCTGTCTTCGGTCACCTGCAGAAAAGTATTGCTTGAACGATTCAAAGGTGGGTTCTCGTTTACTGTGAGGATGGAATATGCACTTTATTTCAGTTTCCTCTGCTCGTGCAGGGCTCGGAGCGCGCTGGCCGTTGAATGGCGGGACTTCATCGTTAACACCCTCGGGGTCTGGTGTCAGATCATCCAAGTAGTCTGGGTGATGGACCGTTCCATTCCTGTCATCGGGATCATCTGGTATCTCAACGCACAGGGCACCAGGAATTGAGGGACCGGGCTCATTTCGTCCTATCTGACCATTAGTATGGAAATAAATAAGGGAGGCAAGAGCTTCTTGCCTCCATTGAGCAGCACTTCAAGCTGTTCATGCCGCACTTCGAGTTCTTTATACGCGGTTTCTCCTAGGTACAATTAGACATGGCATTCACCATTATTTTGACTTACTTTGCTGAACCTTGAGCTGTTTAGTGAACGTTGCATCTTTTTTCCTGCGAGCACATGCGCCTTTGTGTTTTGCCAGACCTTTTGGAGCGAAACGGCCTCCGCAATTGTGGCGGCAATTTACCTTTCCATTATTTGGAGCCATCTGGTTGGTAAAGGGAATGAGAACACTAAGGAATGTTGAGCTGTAAGAATGAAAATTGACCAGAGACTGAGATGAAGAGGCCAATAAGAACAACGAGGCGGTAGATGAACGTAAGTCACATTCACGTGTTCGTGATCGTGACGTTACTCACTTGTTGACCACCACCACCACTTCCTCGATGCACCGGTTCCAGTGTTTCGATATCAGACTCATGCTTCTTGACAGCAATGCCACGGATCGCGGGTGCAACAACAAGCCCTGCGTGTCTTGTGTGTGTTGTTAGTGTATACCACCTCGACCTCGGGCGCGTCTTCATCCTCTGGTCCCTCCCTCCTTCTCTCCGGGGCCCCTCTAGAAGAGCTCAGGGTGGGAATGGGTCCAAGAGATACGCGCCACAATGCTGTTGGGCCTTCCCTTGTAAGGTTTGCCTGCATGAGATGTCTCCTCGCCTCTGGCAGCATTGCGACGCGTATCCCCTGGACCCATCCCACCCTGAGCTCTCTTGCCTACCTCTTACTCAAAACTCGACCCTTCCACCATTGACCGCTGCTTGTAAGGGCTCTCAATCCTCCTTTCAAGTTGTCGCGCACGTACTGACCTATTTGGAATATCCCAGACTGCGAAGTTTGCCCTGATCTACCATGGTGTGTCTACTGCCTTCCTTCCCTTTTGCCATCTGATTCCCTTTGCTCAGTCCAAAACGCGTCCTGGAAGTCAACACTGAAAGTTGACGCGTCGACCACGCGACGTGCACAATTGATCCGGGAGTCACGGTTGTGACCTCCCTTTCTCTGAGCGTTCACCGTCGGAGACTCAGCGCTCGGCACTCACTGCTTTGCCGTTGATGCAAGTACCTTTTATTTATACTACTGTATCCCCCAGACACCTAAGCACTCTAGGACCTACCTTGTGTGGAGGGATTCGCTGTTGGAATGTCGGTCTCGAGAAGTGCGCAGACCCCGCAACCGGGCAACAAAAACTCATCGACATTTGCCGACGAGCGGCGCTTGTGCGTGTGTCCGTGCACCCCTGCCAGTACAGTCGCGAACGGCGAAGCGAAACGCGATGACGTAGCGAAACACCGGCGCGTTTGATACGCCGCAGGGCTCGGATGGGCTCAAAATTTTGGGAGGTGAGTCTCCTCCTTAATAAACCTGGGTGCGCCGAAGGAATTGGGTGAAACCATCATTTTGCGCCCGCACAGCGCAATTTCTTTGAGAGGATCATTTGGCGCATTTTTAGGACTTCAATCAAACTGTCGATGGAACTGCTTGATAACAGCCAAAACATGTCGGGGGGTGTGCTTCAGTCTCACAGGACCTCATACGAATTTAATGACCTTTTACGCTGCCAGAAACGGGCAGATTGAGTTGTTTTGTATTGTTTCGCTATGCCGTTAATGGGCCAAATTTGGCCTGCCGGCAAAAGTCGCCTCGTTCTCCACGAATACATAATGAAATTCTATGCTTCTTTGTACCAGAGGGTAGCCCGGATGTCGTAGAGTCAACTTATTCCAACAAATGCGTCGATTGAGGGCAGACTTAGCCCACAATCTGCCGCGCACACTGAGCGTTTCGCTTCGCCGTTCGCGACTGTATCGAGTTTCTGACAAGTCCCCATGCAGTCAGAGCTTCTACAACAAAAAATCGCAGGAGGTGCCCGCAGACTCCCTCAGGTCTGAATGGGCTGGCTACATCCTCCACGTCACCGGTGGCAACAACAAGCAGGGGTTCCCAATGAAGCAGGGTGTCCTCCCCTACCGTGTCAAGCTCCTCTCTGACGGCCCCTCGGAGTGCGGAGCCGCGGGGTTTTTGCTGCGCGTGCACACCACCGCCACACCACCACCACGTCCCCGTCCCTGCGCACACCGCCACGCACCTCGCCCGTGCCCGCGGCCACTCGTACGCCACTCGCACGCCGCCAAGATTCGACAGGCCCAGATGTTTGCGAACCTAAATCGGCATAACGACGCCCACGAGCTGCTCAAACAGACGCTCGCCGCCCAGGGCTCAAATCTCAACGTCCGCGCCTACTACACCTACTTCCTCATCCAGGTGAACCTCCCAAACCCGCAAAAAGGAATTTGTACAGCGGTGATGCATCCGACTCTCCCAGGCCGCCGAAGGGCTCGCGGGGCACCGCGTACGATCTCGCACGCAATCGTGCGGTCCGTAATCTCTTCCATGCCCATCCCCGCGCACACCACCCTCCCCGCTCATCGTGGCTCGGCCTCGCCCTCGCAGCCGTTGAGTCTGCGCCCGCGCCGCGCCCCTGCGCACGCCGCCACGCACTGGTGTGTCCACTGTTGCATCTACAATACATCCAACTAACCTCTGATGTTCAAGCTATATCCAACTCAAACAAGACATACCTGACCTTCATGGCTGCTCACAAGGTTCGTTCAACGATTAACAGGTACTTAGAACCTCGTCCTCTCGGTACCTTAGTTAATTTCTGGAGCAGCGTTCAATTTTCAGGCATCTCGGGGATGCCTGGAAGCTTGAATTTATCACCATACTTCGACCTCAGGTACGCTTATTTCATCGTTGAGGTGTTCTATCTATCTCATGGCTCATTGTTACATCGTCAGTAGATTCAATTTTACATGATCAAGTTCCCACTCGCATGCCATCCCCACGCACGCCGCCGCACTGCCGCACGCCTTTCTGTGCTCCCCGCACATGCCGCGCCCCTCCGCGCACGCCCCTCCCCGCGCACACCACCCTCCCCGCAACACACCACCCTTCGCACGCCGCGCCGAGTCCGCGCGCACACCAAGTCCGCGCGCACACCGAGTCCGCGCACCACCCTCGCCGCGCACGCCGCGCTCCTCCCCGCACACGCCTCGCCCCCCACACCACGCCCCTCAACCTGTCGCGCCCGTTGAGTCCGCACGCCCGTTGAGTCCTTGCACCCGTCGAGTCCATGCACCCGTCAAGTCCCTGTGCGCCGTCATCCTCGCGCACGCCGCGCCCCTCCACGCACCTCCATGTCCACGCACCTCCATGTCCCCGCACTTGCGTATGCCGTCCCCCTCCACGACGCCACCCATGTCGGGTCTGCGTGCACGTTGAGTCCGCGGGTCCACGCGTATGTCGAGTCCGCGCGCGCCGCCCTCCGCCGTGGCTCGCCCTTGCGGCCGTTGAGTCTGCGCCCGCACTGCCCCCTTGACTCACGTCCCCGCCCCCGTCCCCGTCCCTGCGCACGCCGCCACGTCCCCGCGCACGCACCAACGCCAGCGCCGACTCGCTCTGTGTCCCCGTGCCCCTCCCCTCCGCGCACGCCGCGCCCCTCCACTTGTCGCGCCCGTCCAGTCCGCACGCTCGTCGTCCGTGCGCCCGTCAAGTATGAGCCCGTATCACGAGGGATCTGGCGAGGGAGGGGTTTACGGGTCACTACTGCCCCCGCCGCACCGGCGACACCGGCGAGCGCAAGCGCCAGTCCGTGTGCGGCTGCATCCTCCTCAAGTTGGTCATTCGTCGGAGAACTGAGCACCAGAAGGAGCAGAAGGCGAAGTATGAGTGCGTCGCCATTTCTTACCCTTTTGCCACCACACCCACTAACCAATGCTTGATCTTATAGCGTCCCCTCCGTGATCAAGCTTGACCGGACGACACCAGGGAACATATGTCGTCCGACGGCAGGTCACCGGTCAGGAGGATACCAAGGCGTGAGTGTTTCTCGCAAAGGTCAAGCAGTGTGCTGACGATATTTGACCAGTGGTCGGATTATGCTGCTATGTCAAGTCCTAAGCCTTATGATGCATGTTTCCCCTTCAGTAATCCGTCCTATGGTTTCGTCTGTTTTCTAACTAATTATTTGCAGCCTGCCCCTTCCAGCCTCGGGAAGTCATCACGATGTACACGACTCACGACACTGTCCCACAACGTAACGCAAGCACCATGATCGCATGTACGTGTCGAATTCCGCCTTTGGTGTCGCTATTTACCACTTACATTGCTTTGTTTCTTTCTAGCCCCATTCGCCCATTTCTCATCGGCCGTCTATTTAATGATCGGTCGCTGAGCCTCAACGTAAACGACCTGCTGTTTCACGACCACCACCATCATGTCAAGCACCACTCTCCCAGCCACCGCGCTCAGCACCCCAGACGCTGCCGCCGATGATTTTGCCCAGCAGGAACTCGACCGCCAGGAAGGCGACAGCCTTTTCAAAGAGTTCATGGAGGGTGTCGAGAAGCAGTTGGCGACTTGGAGGTCGCTCCCCAGAGTGCGGTGTCCTTCCCCAACGTTTTGCCTAGATTCAGCTGGAACCCGGTGACGAACGAGTTCGACATAAAAAAGATCGATCTCACAAAGGCAAGTTTTTGGTTTCAAGCTAATGCTTGGGGATTTAACGCAACAACAGCGCGAGGATGTTACTCAGCTCTTCCTGAGCCATGAAGTTCTCCTTCGCAAGGTGTTGCGCCTTAAGCATTGGGACCTCCCCACTAGTTTTAGTCGTTTCTTTCGCGCCAAGAACAACCAGATCAAGGCCTTGAAAACACAGCACGCGGAGTTGTCCGCCCGCCATGATGAGCTCGAGGCTCGCTACACCGAACTGGAGGCCCGTTACCGCAGCGCACAGTAAGTCACTCGATATTTCACAGGGGGTTAAACTTTACTGACGGCGTATTGACATAGGATGCAGTTAGCGATTCCTGTCCTGGGTCTCATCCCCGCAGACCTCGATGAGGCTGGGAATCCTGCGTAGATTTTTTTTTTCATGTTTCATCCGTCGGCGGAAGGCCCACAACCCCTAGAATAGCTCCTTGTGTTTCTGAATCTGAATCAGCTCGCCAGTCAAAGTTTATTCGTGATCCTTAAATCAGTCTCCAGCATTTCTAAATTGTGCGAAGAAAACTCCCACCGATCTTATGACCGACTCGACCCTTCGACTGATGCCTCGCTGTGAGGTGTGTCAGTGCCTTCGGCTCCCTCAACGACTCTCTTCACAACACCCATGTCCGACATCGATGAGGACGGCGACGCGCTCCACCTTCAAGCCATTGATCATAACGCCTCACGCAATGATTTGCTTGAGGTACGAGCACCATTTCTAGTCTGGAATTGTTCTTCACCTGATGATGCATAATACAGGCTCTGAAAGCGTCTCAGCTCTCTGTTGTCAAACTCCTTGCCGAGAACCGGGCACTGCGCAAAACCAACGACGACCTTCTTGCAACCTCCTCAAAGAAACGGCGCAAAGGCGGCGAAGAGGACGCGCTCGGTTATAAACCCCAGGTGGTCAAATGGGCGAAGGGTTTCCTGTTGACCCGCGCGCTCTTCGTCAACACCACCGCCTTCCGCAAGAATGTCCCTGCTCCGGACAACCGGTTTGCGACCACCCAGACCTATACCGACGGTATAACCGTTGACCTATACCGACACATCCCGGAAAAATATCATTCCCTTTTAGATGCGAGTGCTTACAGCGGCCTTGCGAAGGATGTAGGTTGTTTATTTTATTTCTCTGTAATGAAAATGACCATGTTTCCCAGTTCATTCGGGAACACAGCGATGGTTGTTCTGTTTTTATCTCTGCTGTTCGGAAAGCACTTCCAATCATCTTGAAGGACTATGACCTCGACGCTGACACCATCGCCTCGCTCACCTCCGCCAGTGGGAATCGCAAAGATGCCAAACTCCTCGATCATCTTCTCCGCTTTCCCAATGAGCGCAAGGCCACACTTTATGCCCCAGTTCTGTTTCCCGGTCGTACGCAGAACATGAACTCCGTTTTCACAGGTCCCGCTGTAATGCAGGTGAGGAATTTATGCAGTCTAACCTCTAACCTTGTTGACGTTACGTCTAGGTACATCGAATGATGTACTTCGGTCCAGGGTGTCTCGCCAAGGAATCCAAGCCGGCAGCCAACTCCAATGGCGTGAAACTTGGGTTGGTGGAGGTCACAGAAGCATCAATTTCAACTTCGGCCATTGCTGTGCGTTCGTTTCGCGATGTACCCGTAAAATATAATCCTCATCTTCCCAGCTTCGCTTTGTGCTGTCTCCCGACAAGGAGTGGGCCGCGAAAGGCGCCATTTCAAATATAGAATGGGAAGAAGAGTACCGGACTTACCACAAAATGCTCGCCTCTAACCGGAACCTCCCCCACGTCAAGAAGATCTTCAAGACCATCCACGCCTTCGTCTTCGAAGGGCAGCAGATCTCTTCATCGGGTCCAGCAGCCGACGCGAGTTCGGACCACGAGATGGAAGACACGATTGCTGATGCGTTGCGCCGGTTTGAGTTGGGCACTGATGAGAATGAAGAGGACGATATGGTGGGAGTTGGGGCAGCTGCATCTGTGTTTGAGGATGGGCCCGCAGATGTCGCAACCGTTGCTGCAGACGTCGCCCCCGTTGCTGCAGACGTCGCCCCCGTTGCTGTAGACGTCGCCCCCATTGCTAACATCGCTGAACCCAACGTGCTGGAGAATGTGGCACCTGCCCCCCGTTGTGGGAACCGTAGAACAGGCAGGGTAAATGCGAAAAAGACCTAAAATCTCAGCAGTTCTTCGATTGTGGCGTCGTAGTAAATTGAATTCTTTTTTTTTGTTCTTGGCGGCGACCTGGGAGCTGTATATGTTGAACAGACTGAAGTCATATATAACGACTGCCTGGCGCAGTCGGTTACATCGCTGGTCGTTGCATTCGAGCGTATGCATCAGGTCGCCGGTTCGATCCCGTCTAGTGATAATCCAATTAATAATCCAATTAGTTAATTGGATTAACTCGCGCTGGGCTCAGGTAAGTTTTTCGTAACCCCTGTGCTTAATTTTAATAACCCTTTCCTTAAATTCCTTACTCGCCTTATTTCCCTGTGGCCAGTCTTATCTAGCCTTATCTTCTAACCCACCCTTATCTTGACGCATATCTTAATAATCATGCCAGTGCCTAATAATGGTCTTCCAATCTTATCATGACCTGATAACGGTGCCGGGGCCTTACGGCCTTATAACCGGTTATTTACGGTTATAGGCTTCGGCCGGTTTTTCCGACATTGCCGCACCCGCAAACACCAGCGTCCAGGGACACGCTGCCTCTTCGCGTTCCCGCGCCTATATTTTCATATATTCTTCATCCTGTTCTCTCTTAACTGCTTCATTCTTAGCTAATATCCCACGTACCTTTATTTCTCTTCATAATTACATCTCAAAATAAGTGGCCGATCTTTGGTTTCGCCCGCGGAGGATCAATGCTGAGAAAGAGTGCCAAAGAAGCGACGATTGTCAACACTTACATCAACCATTTTAAGCTGCGGGTTGCAAGCTCATGGAGACGGTGGATCATATCCCAATCAAAATACTATATGTACACGAAAGTGACCTCGATTATTCGGAGGAACTGATCTTCAGTTCATCTGAAGAAATCAAGGAGTAGCGAGAGTACTACGACGATAAAACAGGTTCACTCATCTTGAATGATGCATTGAGTTTCTGGTACGACACTTCTGTGAATTCAACATTTTCTCGCCCTTCGAGGTTTTATGGGGGCGGAAGTGCACAAAGCTCATTGGGCTGATGAATGTTTTGTGTTCTCTGCGAAAGTACTTTTGACTTAACTCGTGTTCCACAATATCTTTTCTTTCAAAATTCAGCACTCAGAGGAACGATTCGACGTCCTGAGCTCAATGGTAAGGTCGTTGGGGGTGTGAAAAATCCAGGCGGGCTTGAAAATTGCGATATACGGGGGGTGACTGATATTTGAGTACCTTACTTTTGGACATTTTTAGATCCTAATTGGAACTTGCACCTTGAGTAACCTTATCTGTGGTTGCAAAACCAAAATTACAACACTCGCCGTCGAGTACTGTCCAAAATACTTTTTTTTGGCCAGCAAATCCGTTATTTTGCCACAAAGGTGAACCGCAGGAAGGAAGTAATACTATGGTAAGCTGCGGGTCAGCGTTCAGAAACTTTTTGGGGTGAAATACAAACCCCGGACGCGTAAGGACGCTTGCTAAAGTACAGCCTTTGCGCGGACTGATAATTTAGTTCAATATTTTTGAGATCTGCTTGCACAAAGTTAAAGTAGAACAGATTAGAAGCTGACCTGGAGTCTCAATTCGACGTGGCATCGGCCCCAGGCCTCACGGAAAGTCGGTCAAGTTCAGATCACCTCGTCTGGAATAGGAAATAATCACGCTGTCACAGGTGACACCGCTTCTTCCGCACCATGATGCATCTTTTCTCCTTGCCTTTTCTTTCCTTTACTGGGCACATTCATAGGCCTTTCAATGCCCCCTCGCCTCCCCAACGTTCAGCAAGTACTAGACAAGTGAATCATGCACTGGGTCTTACCGTACTGTAGTATTACGACCACTAGTTCATGGGGTGTCACCCATCACCACAAAAGTTCACTAGAATCAAAGTTCATGCTTCGGCAATCAGCCAACAATTGCCATAAAAGGTAGTCCGGCGAATGCCGGAGCGAAATTTTGTGTTTTTCTACCCCTATTTGGGCCAGGAAAGCTCGTTGTCACCGTCACCAAGTTCAATTAGTTCAGTTCACAGGTCCCCGTCACCCGTCACCTGAACTAGTGGTCGTAATACTACAGTAGTGCCCTATGGTGGTTTATTCCACGGAACTTGGAAAAAATGCGCTGGAGCCGATAGAGGAATTCTCCCTGGGTGAAGAGCACCCTGACGCAAAAAAGGGGGCCATGGTAACACATCACTAATGAGCTACAACCCCTTCTTCCCTATGAGTATTTCTACCTAGGTTTCAGGCGAGTCGGTGTAAAACTCACTGAGATATCGGGAATTCTTTGAAAACGTCCCAAAACAGCACATTTCTGATCCGCGCCTTCGGTACTGCAATCAGCTGTAATGAATATTGTAGTTCTAAAATAATTATCTGACATCAGCCCATCCGGCCCGCTCGGTCTGCTTGGCCGGTTCGGTCCAAATATCCTGTGTGAATTCAAAGTAAGTTCGTTCTTCCTTATTCATCCATGTTCTGACTACCATAAAAATGGGAGTCTGACAGTGCCAAGGGGAACTTGGTGAATAATAGCAGTACCCGGGGCTGCTTGGTAACCAGCGCTTCTGGTCTCTGGGTAAACCGGAGATCGCCGGGACTCGACGAGGTCGAGGGTTCAATCCTGGTTAAAGCCGTCTTGTAGGAGGGTTCTAGTGGGTATTACCTTGTTTGGTCGAGTCCCACACTGTTCGGCATCCGCCGTTCGTGCCTAAAAGCATTCCCTACCTTGGACTTCGGGGGTCACATGTTCCCCTGTCACTTGCGGACCAACGGGGCTAATCCATTATTAGTTGCCGACGGTCATAACAAACGCACCTCCAAAAATAATAATAATAATAATAATAATAGCAGTACCCAAGCTGCCTGTAGAAAGTTACTTTTCTCTGTACTTCGCTTGGGCTAAGGCATGGGCAGAAGGGTGAAAACTGCCAAAAATTCTCAGCCGGCACCTACTGTACCTCCATTTATTTACTATTTACAGATTTCGGTAAACTAAATGGAAACAGTAGATGAGTCCCAGAAGAACCTTTGAAAGATTCCTTGTTGTGTATAAGCTTGAAACACCCTCAAATATCAAAACCTCGGAGTTGGAAGTAGGCCATACCAAAGAGCCGGATATTGCCGGCCGGGTCCAACACTCGAAACCCATTTTTGGGCTTGGTGAGAGTTGGATGCTGTCGGGGTGTGCCAAAATTGAACCTTTAAAGAGCTTTCAAAATGCGAAAATAAACTCAAATTCATCTGAAATTTGCCTCCCGGCCTACAACTGTTTAACCGTTTATTTACCGTTTCCGGTCACCTGTAAACTAAACGGTAAATAAAGTGCTAGCATGGTTCAGTTCGAAATAGTGAACTAAACTGACCTGAACACCGCATTCAGGTTCAAGGTCCAGTATCTGAACTGAACACGGGGTTCAGGTTTGACGTTGCGGCAGCAGGCTGGCCAGCGTTGAACTGAACCGAACCCCGAAGCGAAATAGCCCAAAATTGGGTGTATTTTCGTTCTATTCGTGAGTTCTGAGACCTATTTTGATGCCATTACCCACAGGTTTATACCCTTCTACCTTGTAATCCACCGTAGAGTTGTTCTAGCGATGAATTCGGCACTTCTTGTGGTTCAGTCTTCAAGTGCCGAAATTTCCCACCGGCGTACTGGATGATCCATTGCTGATTGTGGGGTCTCAAAGGGGCATTTGAGTTCGCTTACCAAGTGCGTATCCAAAAATGGTGTGTACACCGCCAACTTGCGGATTTATGTCAGCCAGACGATTTGGCTGGCTGTGGTCCATCAATCCTCTCAGCTGGCCATCATGCTTCGACCGGCTGGTAACCAGCTGGAGCGTGCAGCTGTGAATTCAGCCGTCTGCCACATTATTCTTTCCTGGTGGCCAGCTGCAGGTACCGGGCAATATCCAGCCTCCACTGTGCTGAGGAGGCTTGAGGCCTAGGGCATAAATTGCAATCCTTGGTCTAGGGGGGGGGGGGGGGGGTTGAATCGGTGAAAGCAGGTCAGATTTAACCAAGCCGGAAACCATTAAACCATTATACATAGAACTGGAAGGCATCGTGTAAAGATTGACAAGATTGACGAAGGAGACGAAATTTGACGAAGTCCGACGGCGTGCGTAATGCTTTATGGCATCGGGCATCGATGCCCGTGCGGGCCCGTGCGCAATCAATTGACAGCGGGAAACGAAAGATGGGATCATTTCTTCCTTGTCTTTCCCCACCATCTTCCCCGCCGACGTTCCTCCCAGCATTTCTAAGACCACGCGCACGCGCACGCCTCAGTGCAAGACTTGAAATCCTCTTCCTCATGTCCTCAAGCTCAAACTCCAGACCTGATTCTCTCAATCCCTCCAATGCGCCGCTCAAGACTGTCTCAACTCTTCCGGATATCTCACCACTCGATGCCTGTCTTTTCAAGACTCAAAGTCAATTCTTCCCATTGCGAAAAATCCTCAAGATATTACCATACCCTCCAAATACTCCAGATGGAACTGGTGGCAGGATATGCTTGAGCTCAAGATGCGCAAGATGTACACGGTCTCAAGTGAAACCCCAACACCGCAAAAACTCCCCAGATTCGGTTGGCCCTTGCAATTAATTGTTCGCCAATTCTCAGACATCAGCCACGTCTTCTGGCTCCCGATTTACTTAGCGCCGTGGTCATCGGTACCAGGCAGGCAGGGTTTCCGGTTCAACAAGTATCTAGTTTCACTACTGTAGAGTTTCTACTTTGCAATTTACATATCTTCTCTTGATTCTTGCTGCATATTTCGTTATGAATCTAAATGAGGAAACAATGAAACTGGGCACCTGTACAGCGTACTTGCGGCAGATCTGTCAGGCCGCTAATGGATGTGGCGCCAGCCGAACAATGGGTCCGGCTGGCCTATGCTGGTACAATAGGATCCAAACTCTGGCAATCAGCCATCACACAGCTGGTTTCCAGCCGACGTCAGAACGTGGCTGACCTGTGGTTTTCAGGTGGTTTTCAGGTGGGTGAAAATTCACGGTGTATATGTCCTCCTGCGCCAAATTTTTGCAACTCCGAGGAGCTTGATTTCTTTTTAGGTTCGGACGTGTTCAAACGCCGAACTGAACCTGAATGCGGTGTTCGCGTTCAGCGTTTGGGGAAAGCATCCCGAACCTGAACTGAACCAAACCTAGCGGCCCGAAGTCGAGTTGATTCGAGTTGAACAGCTTTTGGAGTCGACTTACCGAGTCGTGACTCGACTTTTCGAGTCGCAGCAACATTAGTTAGGATGGTGGGTGTTGCTTTTTTGAAACCTGAGAAAGTCACCTGGGCCCAAAGTTGGAATCGAGGATGAAGATCTGTTCAGGTTGGTTATAAGGGGTGAGGCCCTACCGTTGGAGATTAAACAAAGGGAAAGGGATCTTGAAAATGTGGGAGAAGATATCAAGATTCCTGGCGCAAATTCCGGACAACCGACGTCAACATAGTGTGCCGACGCGGGCCCAGAACGTAGTGAAGAGGCGCCAACCTCAACACATTTTCCTCCGTACTTTGGCTGGAGTGAGCTCGAGCCTGAACTGCTTTAATTATTCATACGGCTCCCGCTCGTCTTCTTCTTACCTCTAAAGCCCGAATTAATTTAATTGGAAGCAGTGTCAGATTTTGTAAAGCCCAAGTTTGGGAATTCAAAACCGGCAATGATCTCACCTCGTGTTGGTGTCCCCGATGAGCACACGATTGTGGTGATTCAGCGGCCTGTCTCCAGAAGTAGGAAATAGTGTACCACGCCATTAGGTCTTCATTTTCCGGTGGATTAAAGTTAGAGGTATTAGACACCTTTTTTACTGCCCTATTTGTGCCCGCATCACTCTGTAGCACGTCTGGCCATAGGCCGGGGTTCACCGCCCACCGGGATGTTGTCCGGAACTTGCGCGACACATGCCGGTATTCTCACCGTAATTGTGGGTGTACTACACTATTTTGACCAAAGTTCAGGGAACAGGTGATGGAGGGTCGTGAACTGAACAAATTTGCTGCATGTAGCGGTGCCATTTCGATTTTAGGGCTGAAATTCCCGCCATGGGGGGTTCATTCATTCATATTTATATATACACCTTATCTGGCCCGAGGGCTAAGTTGGGGGGGATATATTATACTCGCGCTGTGTATATAGTGGGTTTTTGGGGGGTTGTTAAAATTGATGCCTTTCGCTACTAATTAGGGAATTTTGATTTAGAACACATCACTCCTTGATTGGCAGTGCTCCTTTCCGTCTCCGAACTCCGACACTGATGGATTGATTCTTAATGCGGCAATCCATCAATCAGCGGAGATTTGTGATTTGCGGCATTCGGTAACTCCTAATTACAGTTGAACCCGCGGAAAGAGAGTTTGAAGAGGCAGAACCTGATAAATTTAGTTGAATAGTGCACCCAAATTCTTCGGGGCCCCAAGGTGACCGAACATCTCACTCGGGATCAACTCCTTAGTAAATGTTACATGGACATGTACGGACCACTACTACACGAATCAATCCCGAAAAACTCTGAAGTAAAAGGTTGAAAAATGAGGGAGAAACAATGCTACAGTATATCTACGCTTCGTGCGACGGTCTAGGGTGCACAGTAAGCCTCCACCCATTCAAGCGACGCCGCGGGTTAAAACCTATAGGAGACTTACGCGCGCTACACCACAGCTGCCCCGTGGCATGTCAAAATCCCCCGCGGCCGGGGTAGTAGGTAAGTATGAGTAGCAATGAGGATGGTGCATGTATGTATAGAATTGTGTGATAAGTGGAGTACGTGGAGGGAGGTGTTGGACGGCATGCTCAAGCAATCTCTCCCGGGCTTGGTCTTTTTGTTAGGAATAAACCATCATCATGGCCTCTGTTTTCAATCTTTGGGGACTTCAGGGCTGCTCAGCGGTCGCAAATGAGCCAACAACTTGTTTACAACACATTTCTATGAGTCCATGACTTCATGCAGACTTGATGTCCGACGTCCCACACATGTTCATATTAAGTACGCCCAAGTGTTTTGCACAGTATAAAGAGAATTTAATGTATTGCAACCATATCCTTAGAGGGAGCATAGCGGCATTGCCGCGGTACGCGGGCTACACAAATTATAGGGGTAAAAACTGTCAAAGAAATATCTGCCGTCCATTTATCATAATTTATCGTGATTTCCTAAGAATTAACACCCAGGTAACGGGTGACATGGCGTGAACATTTGGTTGAAATGCTACAGTATGCCCCCATTTTTAAACACACAGCTTCAATTTACATCCTCGTGCACCCTACCCAATTAGTTCTGCAATTTATAAGATTTTTGGTGCATGTTTCGTACTCACTGTCGCAGATGGGGTCAAAAGCTTTTGGTCATTGTGTTCTCAATCCGGAGATGCGAGCCTAGCCCCTCTTCGCATCACAGGCCTGGCAGCTGATGACCACTAGCAAACCCGGTACTCTATCGGGATCCTCCCTAAAGTTTATATATCGGCCGGGCCTCTGATCGAAGGGTCTTGATATGTATGTACTGCCAGGATCCGGTGAGCCTACTCACTCCGCGTCCATTTTATCGATGATGTTCTGGCCATTGATACACACCAATGAGAAATCAAGCCATTTCCCTGGAGTTTGGTGTCCTATAATTAGGAAATGATACATGTGGCTGCGGTGTGGCTGTCAGTCAGCTGTCAGTCAGCTCTTGTTCTTTCACCTCCACGTCTATTGCACCACAGGATCTGCTGCACTCTACTCAGAGTCCCTACCCATTGACATTGATGCTTCCTAGCCCTATGTCTCACCACACTCATACCGTCAATCAGACCATCTCTGGTGGGTGTATGACAACTGGTCAGCCAACATTATTGCTTATTTTCCCTAGGTGGCATAGGAGGCCCAGGTGGGGGAGGTGGCTCACAAGGTGGCCATGGGGGTCCTGGGGAGGGTCCCAGGCTGTCTTATAATGTCGAGACTGAACACTTCACCGTGAATAATTAGTATGTTAATTGACCCTCTCCTAAATATTGTTTCTCAATAACATTAGTGCCACTGCACAAGTGGATTGTGAGTGTCGGACACCACAATTCAGGAGATTGACAAAGCTGATAACATCACCACTACAGCTGGCAGCAAAATCCTAGCAAATCTCAAAAGTGTGGCAGCACATTATAATGCTGTCAACACACCCGAGAAATGCATGGATGGTACACGAGTTGCCATAATCCAGGAACTGGTCACACACTTGACTAGCACTTCTGTTTCATTCCGCGTGGTCATGCTCAGTGGAGTTGCAGGATCAGGCAAATCCACAATTGCCAAAACAGTTGCAACTATCTTGGCTGAGAAGGAAGATACTCTTGCGGCATCTTTTTTCTTCTCCCGTGACCACACAGACCGCAGGGAGATAAACCGCCTTGCTATGACACTTGCCAGGCAGCTTGCAGATTATAGTCCCAGCTTTCGTGCCCATCTTATTGAGGTACTGGAGGAAGATTGTACTGGCATTTGTGTCACAGAGCCACGTCTGCAGTTCCAGAAACTAGTTGTAGAAACTCTTGGGAAGCTCCCCCATGGTTCCAAACCATGGGTGATCTGTCTTGATGCTCTGGATGAATGTGGGGAAGACCATGGCCAGACAGTCTTGCGGTGGCTATCTGATAGCATTGACCAAATCCCGGCCCACATCCGATTCTTTCTGACTGGACGCCCTGAAGTCCTTTCCTATCTGGAATGTGATGAACTTCTTTCTCTGGCACATAGTGTTGCCCTTGACAAAGTTGAACCAATTGCAGTTCAGCATGACATCCACCTCTATGTTGAGCAATCACTTAATGGGAACAATTGGATCACACATCATCACTGGAAAATTCAGAAAAAGCAGGCAGAAGAGATCGCAGCCCTTGCAAATGGACTCTTTGTGTTTGCAGCTACAGCTGTTCGTTATGTTCTTGCAGGACTACCACAAACACCCCCACAAGAATCTGTTGATGACCTTCTGGATGCCGAAGTTCTCACTGATTTGGATGATCTATACCGCCGGATTGTGAATTATGCCATCCCATCATCAGCTACCCCTAGACACAGGCGTGCTCAACGCTCATATGATCGAACCATGAAGGTTCTGAGTACAATTTTACATCTCCTGAAACCTCTGGATTGCCAGAGTCTGGCAGACTTGCTTGAACTGGAGAAATCAATTGTTCTGGGGATACTACGCCCTCTGAGTGCTGTGATCCATGTTTCCGATACTCCAGGGGCAACAATTAGAATCATACATCTCTCGTTCAGAGAGTTTATGACATCTTATGTTCGAGTGGGCAGGCCAGAAATCCTGTGTGGCACACACAATCAGCAGCAAACCCTGGTGTCCGCTCTTATGAAGGTATTGGATAGTCAACTGAAGTTCAACATCTGTGAACTACCAACCTCATACTTGAGGAACATTGAGATACAGGATTTGTCGCAGCGACTTGACGTCTATATCCCATTGCATGTCCGATATGCGATTGAATTTTGGGTGGATCATCTTGTAGCAACAGCCCATGATTTGTACAGTGCCCAACGAGTGCAAGACTTGCTGTTGAAAAAGTTTCTGTTTTGGCTGGAGGTGTTGAGTTTACTTGGGATTGTGGGCCGTGGACAGGAGGCCTTGTCTAAGTTGATAGCTTGGGAAAATGAGGTATGTCTGGGAATAATCTTATGGGATGTCATGAGGACTAAAGATCTTCAGAGTACACCTCTTCTCCAATTTCTGACCGATGCCAAAAGATTTATTTCCTTCTTTTCGGAAGCAATCAATCAAAGTGCTCCCCACATTTATTTGTCAGCACTGGCCTTGGCACCCGAAGAATCTAAAATTACAGAAACATTCTCGCACAAATTCCCGCAACTACTAACAATTGCAAGAGGGAGGATGAAAATGTGGCCAAATACAGTTGCTGTACTAGAGGGACACACTGATTGGGTCACCTCAGTTGCCTTCTCACCTCATGGCAAGAAGATTGTGTCTGGATCCAATGACTTCACTGTGCGCATTTGGGATGCTGACACTGGAGCTGCACTCCAGGAGCCACTGGAGGGGCACACCAATGTGGTCACCTCAGTTGCCTTCTCACCTGATGGAAGGAAAATTGTGTCTGGCTCCAATGACAAAACCATGCTGATTTGGGATGCGGAGAATGGAGCTGCACTCAGGGAGTCGCTGAAGGGGCACACCGGTGGTGTCACCTCAGTTGCATTCTCACCTGATGGCAAGAGGATTGTGTCTGGCTCTGGTGACCATACTGTGCGCATTTGGGATGCAGACACCGGAGCTCCACTCAGGGAGCTGCTGGAGGGGCACACTGATTGGGTCACCTCAGTTGCCTTCTCACCGGATAGCAAGAGCATTGTATCTGGATCCAATGACTTCACTGTACACATTTGGGATGCTGACACCGGAGCTGCACTCAGGGAGCCGCTGAAGGGGCACACTGATTGGGTCACCTCAGTTGCCTTCTCACCTGATGGCAAGAGCATTGTGTCTGGTTCTTATGACCAGACTGTGCACATTTGGAATGCCGAGACCGGAGCTCCACTCAGGGAGCCACTGGAGGGGCACACTGATTGGGTCATCTCCGTTACCTTCTCACCTGATGGCAAGAGCATTGTGTCTGGCTCTCATGACAACACTATACACATTTGGGATGCTGAGACTGGAGCTGCACTCAGAGAGCCGCTGGAGGGACACACTGCTTGGGTCAGATCAGTTACCTTTTCACCTGATGGCAAGAGGATTGTGTCTGGGTCTTATGACAACACTGTGCGCATTTGGGATGCAGAGAGTGGAGCTGCACAGAGGAAGCCGCTGGACGGGCACACTGGTGGCGTCACCTCAGTCGCCCTTTCACCTGATGGCAAGAGGATTGTCTCTGGCTCCGATGACTGCACTGTGCGTATTTGGGATGCACAGACTGGAGCTCCACTCAGGGAGCCACTTGAGGGCCACACTGATTGGGTTACTTCAGTTGTCTTTTCACCAGATGGCAAGACAATTGTGTCTGGCTCTTATGACAGCACTGTGCGCATTTGGGATGCAGGGACGGGAGCTCCACTCAGGGAGCCACTGGAGGGGCACACTGGTGGCCTCACCTCAATTGCCCTCTCACCTGATGGCAAGAGGATTGTGTCTGGCTCTGATGACCATACTGTGCGCATTTGGGATGCAAATACCGGAGCTCCACTCAGGGAGCTGCTGGAGGGGCACACCGATTGGGTAACCTCAGTTGCCTTCTCACCGGATGGCAAGAGTGTTGTGTCTGGTTCCAACGACTTCACTGTATGCATTTGGGATTCTGACACCGGAGCTGCACTCGGGGAGCCGCTCAAGGGGCACACCGATTGGGTCACCTCAGTTGCCTTCTCACCTGATGGCAAGAGGATTGTGTCTGGCTCTCATGACCACACTCTACGCATTTGGGATGCAGAAACCGGAGCTGTACTCAGGGAGCCACTGGAGGGGCACACCGGTGGTGTCACCTCAATTGCCTTCTCACCTGATGGCAAAAAGGTTGTGTCTGCCTCCGACAACTACATTGTGCACATTTGGGATGCAGAGGCTGGAGTTCCACTTAGGGAGCCACTTGAGGGGCACACAGATTGGGTCACCTCAGTTGCCTTCTCACCCGATGGCAAGACAATTGTGTCTGGCTCATATGACAGCACTGTGCGCATTTGGAATGCAGGGACCGGAGCTGTACTCAGGGAACCGCTGCAGGGAGACTCTGATTCGGTCACCTTTCCCTCTGACTGCGATGATTTCACCACTTCTCCATTAAATGCTGATAATACCGCCAACAGTCCACCTCTGTGTTCTTCCTGCCCTGTGAGTGGACAGAGTTTATTCAATGTAGGTTCCTATTCTATGCACACTTGTAGGGCACACACTTACACTTTATCCTTGTATCTTCCCTAACAGCCCCCTTCTACCTCTCTGCATTGGCAAATCCGCAATGGTTGGGGCTCTCATCTCTCCTCGGAACTCCTATTTTGGCTTCCTATGCCTCTCAGGGCTGGACTGTGGTCTCCCTACAATATCCTTGTCATCGGCCGACAACAGACCTTGCTCTCATATGAGAAGTTTGTATGTGGTACAGACTGGGCAAAGTGTTATGATACCCAGATAGAGAGCCTTCAATGAACACTATACACTTCTGACATCAATCATCATTGCCATCTCCTTCCCTTCCTGGTTAATTATTTCTCTTATGCCATGGAACCAGATTCTTTAACCACTTTGGTGACCTGATACCTTTCCCTTTATTCTTGAACACCCATTCTGTTTCCTTAGTAGTTGTCACTATATGCACATCTGATGTATGAACTCTTTAATTACCGTTCTGTACTTACTTTGTCTGTCATACCCAGATCTAGACAGTTGTTTGTTGAAGTTTGTTGGATCACATCAAATCCCCATAAAACGAAAGTCGCAAGCAAATTCAAGTTCGGGGGGATTGGCTGTTTGTATTTCCGATGTCTAATGTATCAAATCCCAGCACTTATGTTGGTAAGAGAATGCAGTGTTTAAATTCCACAACCATCCAGATGTGCCATTCACCGGCACAAACTCTATGGGATGCCGGTATCAGCTGTAAACTCGGAGGGAGGACACATCACTAAAAGTGGCCAGATCTTGTGTGGCTGGGCCAATGCTGCAATCATAGTCCCAATGATTGGGAACAGATGGCAATATTTCCCCAACTATTGGAGATTCATTGCCCTTAGACCACAAGGCCGAGGGAGATTTTACTTCAGTTCCAATTTCCAGGAAGCATGCCAGTCATCTCCTATATTATGAGCAACCAAGCCAAAGTTGTAGAAGTTCAATGGCAGGGACTGAGTATGTTTTGGAATAAAATATGGGATGAGAAAAAATCACTCTCTTTATAAGATTACACCTGTCTGTCTGAAGTGTTTAACGCCCGCTGATAGCACTACCATTTCACCCGTGGCATCTCTGATCACATGCAGAAAAGTTTACTGTGCCGAGCATAGCTGTGGAAATCCCACCTCGGCACAGCTCAACAGCTTTATTTTCAGAACTTAACAGCCTTTACAGCTCTTAGTCTTCTTTTGATCTTAAACCGAAGTGGTGGGGTGCGGTGAAAGGGTTGCTCAGTGTCTATGGCTGAGAAGATGGGTGCTCTGAGAATCGACGGGACTGAATGCAAGCTTCTAAGTGATGTAAAAACAACACTAAAAACCCACAACAACCAACCAAAACCCTACAAACTCTACTCTTGTAAGGTAGGCCGCATGGACGATTCGCTCACGTCACGTGGATTGGTGCCATTTCAGACCAAAACCTTAATGGCGCTTTTTCCCGGGCCAAATAAAAAAAAGTGGTCCCACAGATCTGTGCTGAACATGTCAAAAAGTGTTTCTGTGGGACCAGATTTTCTAATTTTGCCCAAGCCAAGGCGCCATTGAGGCCAGAGTCGGCCAAAAGCAGTATTGATCGTAACATTTTTGGCGGCATCAAGATCAGGTGGCGTTAGTGGATCGTCCTTGTGGCCTACCTTACGATAGATCCCTCTGACAAGGTTGGGTCATATTGAACACTGAAAAAGGTCTGAGGGAGCCACAAGTTATGTGTATCTTTGCCGGAATTGCACTCTTAGTATGTTTGTCCTGAGACAACCCCAGAAAAGGGTACTTGTGGGTGTACATGGAGAACAAGTGTTCCTTGGGACAAAGATCCCAAAGACGCACTAATTCAATGTGATGGATTTAAGTCCCCAACTAAGACAATATAACGACTTGTGGCCGATAGTTTGAGTTTTGCTGAAAGTACTGTGTTCTGAAAGTGCTATGTTCTACAAGTGCCGTGTGCTACAAGTGCGTGCCGTGTTCTCAAGTGCGTGCCATGTTCTCAAATCCTGAAGTAGTATCCAAAACTGAAACTTGTAAATTCAAACACTAACTCCAATCCTGAAGTAGGTAATAGGTGACAAGTCCCAAATCCCACCAACGTAGAGCCTATCGCTGTGATAGGCACCTACTAGCTAGGGTGTTATTCGGTGCCGTACATGCTAGAACTGTCCTCCTTATATACTCTTCTATTATAGCTTACGCTATGTTGATTACTTGACTTCAGGTATCCTAGAAAGGTATGTAGTCAAATATCTGGGATCACATGTTCTGTTATTGTATTGTTTTTCAGGCATTAACAGAGTCTCTTGACATATGACTGCCTCCTAGTTGCAAATTAATCCCCTTAACAATTGATACTCTTGACTGAGCAGAACTTCTGACAAGCCTCAAGTGCTACTTTGTTCTCCCTCGAGTACTGTCTTCAGATATTACTTGTGGCCATCTCCAGCCTTCTGTAGACACCCCATTCTCCATATATGGGTTCCTAGTTCCTACTTTGATGTGAGTCCAACTTCGGACGTTTGATCTTCCGGCATGCGTGCCCATGGATCACCAAGTCGGCAAAACCCCACTTGCGGCAAACCCGGCTCCGACTTGCTCCGAAAGTCCTGAGTGTCACGTACTTCTATCATAACAATGGACAACAGTCGCAAGTTTTACTTGATCGTGTGTTCTCTGCTAATCCGTAAGTCCCAGAGTGGATATTCCTAAGTCCCTTAATACATGGCTCATTGCAAAAATGTGTTCCTGACTTTGGAGTACTAGTGGATCCGGTAGTGCTGTTTGAACGACTTGCGGCAGTATGCACTTTCTGCTCTCATAGTCCAGCCGGTTCCCAATTAACCATTGCAACTTAAGTGCCAAATGCTACACAACAGGACTTGCTACTAGTGGCTCAATGCACGTGTGTGCAAAGCCAGAAGTAGTGAAAAAGTAAGTTTTCACCAGCGTTCATTTTCACGCCTTATCAGCGGAGCCCCCCACCACACTCTTGTATAATCTTACAAAAAGCCTATGTGGACCCAGGGAATCCAGCCCCTTGGCTGCTAGTACTTTCATCTTGTATCTTCCACTTTGTCCAGAAACCGGTGAAACGGGTGCTTAGGAAACTAGCAAGATGCTTTGCTGCTTAAGCGAAATCAGTGGATAAGGCCTCCCAACTAATAGCTGCTAACCAAAACTAACACCTAAACACCATTTCCAAGGTCTATTGTTTGCCGACAAGTGAAGATGCTTGTCCAAGATCCCTTTGGTTTAAGGGTTTTGCAAATCAATGCCAGTCCACTTCACTCACGTGAAGTTATGTGAAAGTCACACATTTCTCAGGTCTGCTGCTTCAATCAGACTTGGGCTTGAGGGCCATTACATGTGCATGGCAGTACAAGTCTTGTTCTGGATAAGTTATGATTTATAATGCAAGGGGCGAGATGTTGACCGATT